>CAODLS010800215.1:0-19055 GCA_948243855.1 Flueggea neowawraea | reverse complement strand
CATTTCGACACCAAAATCATTGTGCTCAAAGAGTTCTTTGGTAATCTTAATCACAAACTTTTCATTCTTCTTCCAATCCTTATAAGCTTGAGCATTTAACACCTCAAATTTGTCATCACAATTCTCCTCATCCTCCCTTTAATTTTTATATTTAAACACTCTAGTACATTTATAGCGCTCATTACACAAATCAAACCATTGATTCAAATCAGATTCATCAAAAATAATTTCTTGCCCTCAAACTTGAGAATGAATCTAGATATCTCCAAGACTATCAATTTGGTCAGTCATATTAGCATAAAATTCCCTAACTAAAAGCTTAAATGTAGGTAGTTTAACAACAACAAATTTTGCAAATCCAAACTCTCTAAACAAAGGCTCAATATCCATCCTGGTCTTTCGCAATGATTCATAGTAAAAAAATCTTACTCTCAGTCAATTTCTCGTGTCCTAATACTTCCAAATACACCCTCTGAGCATTATCACTCACAAATTTGGTAGAATCAAAAGTGGGTACCTAAGACCGAGAGTTGTGAGGTTCCTTTGGAGGCCGAGAAGAACTGGTTTCCTCTTGTTGCTTGCTTCTAAACTCCTTTCTAGGTGTCATTGTACGAGATTTCAACAAGAAAACAATAGAAAAGAATGAAAATTGGAGTTTTGTTTGAAATTGGTTCTGATGGATTTTGAGCTATTCTGAATGTTTTTTTTTTGTTTTTGATTGGTGAAAAGCGTTCAATAGAGGTAAAAAAATGATTTTGGAAGTGATTTGTGGTGGATTTTGGTTGATTTGGTGAAATGGATGGTTTTGGAGGGGAAAAGCGTTAGTTTTAGGATTTTATGATTTTGAAATGTCAAAGAACAGTAACATCTGATGTAGTTTGGGGTTCCACGACTTACGTCACGATCAAGGGTAACGTACGTTGTATGCAAAAATAGCCCCAGATAATGTACGTTTTGCAAATTTAAGACTTATGTCGATAATAAGATTTTTCCAAATAACAAATATTATAAAAACCTAAGACGAACGTTATGAAATATAAATTCAGGTAACATGTTTCACCAAAACTGAGATGTACGTAAAAAATATTCTAGAATCAAGCAGGTCATATTCTAAAAAGCCTAATTTTGCTTTAATATCATATATACTGACCATGTGGACCATTTAAATTTAATTGAATGCAAATGTATGGATGATATATATAACTAAAACATCAATACCATTACATATCATTCAAATTACACATACCCAAATGAAATCATATTGAATTAAAACTATCTTCAGTCAATGATTTTGCAAAAATATTAGCTAATTGATTATTTGTTCTAACAAATTTCAAATAAATATCACCTTTTTACACATGATCACGTAGAAAATAATGTCTAATTTCTATATGTTTTGTTCTACTATGCACAATGAGATTTTGCTGAAATTTATAGCACTTCTATTCTCATAAAAGATAGGAACATTCTCAAGAACAATACCATAATCGAGTAATTGATTTTTAATCCATAAAACTTGAGCGCAAGAGCTTCCCGCAACCACATATTTGGATTCAGCCGTGGAAGTAGCAACACTTATTTGCTTCTTGCTTTCCCAAAAGATTGAGGAAGATCCTAAGAAATTGCATGTATCACTAGTACTCTTCCTATCTAATTTACAACCACTAAGGTCGGCATCACTATAAGTAATTAAATTGAAATCAATGCAAGATGGATACCATAAAACTAAACCTTTGTACCAATCAAATATCGAATTTTTTTTTAAATGCAATCAAATGAGATTTTATTGGGTTTGATTAAAAACATGTACACAAAGATGTATCACATATAATATCGAGTCTAGAGGCGGTTAAGTAAAGTAGGGAACTGATCATACTTCGATAAAGCCTTTGATCAACCGATTTTTCATCCTCATCTTTGTCAAGTTTTAAAGTTTATGACATAGAAGTAACCATTTCTTTGCATCCTTCCATCTTGAACTTATTTAGTAACTCCTCAGTGCATTTTGATTGATGAATGAAAGTCTCATCCTCTAGTTTTTTGATTTGGAGTCCGAGAAAGAAAGAAAGCTCTCCAATCATGCTCATTTCAAATTTACCCTTCATAAGATCATAAAACTCTTTGCACATAGAAGGGTTAGTTGCACCAAATACTATATTATCAACATATGTTTGGCATATAAGCATATCATTATCTATTGTTTTAACAAAATAATATTATCAACATGGCCTCTTACATAGTCATTTTGAATACAAAATTAGTTAACCTCTCATACCACGTCCTTGTGACTTGCTTTAGTCAATAAATTGCTTTGTTGAGTTTCAAGATATAGTTGAGATATTTATAATCTTCAAAACCTAGAGGTTGCCTCACCTACACTTCTTCTTCAATATACCCATTAAGAAATGTATTTTTCACATCCATTTGATAGAGTTTTATCTTCTTGTGTGTGGCGAAAGCACATAAGAGTCAAATTGCTTCAAGTATTGCAACTGGAGCAAAAGTCTCTTTATAGTCAATTCCTTCATCCATTTGGTTACAATGATTGTTTTTCCTTTTGGTTCCGGAACCAATTCCCACACATTGTTCCTCTTGAATAGGTTGAGTTCTTCTTGCATGGCTTAAACACAACACTCATCCTCTAAAACTTATTTTGTATTTTTCTGCTCCACAATGGAAATGTAGGCAGAGTTGCTTTGAAATTCATTTAATGCTCTTCTAGTCTTTACCCTATTTCCAATGTCCCTAATTGCTTACTCTATTGAATGATCTTTCACTCTAGGCCAATCTTTTGGAAGTGAAGTTGATGCACCTTCATCATTTTTGTTTTCTTCATTTTTTGTGGCTTCTTCACTCATGTTAAGCTCCTCCAAGTCTTTTTGAATGCCATGATAATCTTTTCTTTCGTGTTCACCTACATCATCAACAACAATTACTTTCCTCGGGAGTGAGATCATATTATCAAATTTAACATGAATAGATTCCACTACTATTGTTCTAGAATTAAACACCATATAAGCTTTGTTATTTGTGGAGTAACCTAGGAAAATTCCTACATTCGATTTTGCATCAAATTTTCTTAATTTTTTTTTGGCATTATTCAAAATAAAAGGTTTGCAACCAAATATATGGAAATAAGAAATGTTAGGTTTCTTATCTTTGCATATCTTATAAGGAGTTTTCATTTGATCCCTTCTTAAATGCACCCAATTGATGATGTAGCAAATGTTGAGTTTAGTTTTGATGATGATGAACACAAAACATCCATGAAAGAAGTGCAAACGTGCAGACTCTGTGATTTGTGGCAACAATGCATGTTATGAAAGATCTACGCACATAGAACTTGTGTAAAGCACATAGACATGTATGACACTGAAGGAAAACCGTATCAGATCTTGCTCAACATACACAAAAGAAGTTTCTACGCAGTGATCTTTGAAGAACAAAGATCTACGCACATAAAAGAGAGAGTGCAATGCATGTAGAAGAAGATGACACCTGACTGGAATAAAACCAAATTCTGTTGCAGTGTGTTAGAATTTCAAAAGAGAATATTATCTGACATAGATTCAGAGAATGTCATTAAAGCACAGAGAGTCACGCACATTGCAAGGCTTGCTAAGTTGTTTGATGAGAATAGCTGGACTAACTGACAAAGCCAAGATGCTCATCGGGAATTCAAAATCAAATATTTCCTGACAAGTGCTGACACATGTGCAAAACAAAGGTACAATCTTGAACATCTATACACACAGAACAAAGTGCAATGCACGTAGCAAATCACTGGGTAAAACCTGCATATTTTGAATATTGAAGCAATGCACATAGAATGTGGCACAAGGCACGCAGAACTCAAGATCAACGTACGCTGTAGAGAATCAAAGCATGTAAATGTTAATCTATAGAAAGCTGGGACCGTTGGAGCTCTTACAATGCACGTAAACCTGTCATCAACACACATAAAACCCAAATGGAACAAAGTATGACACACGTAGAAGATAGTGACATCATTATTGGACAAGATATGTTTTATCTCACAACGGCTACGTCGAGGCTCCAACAGCTATATTTTTAAGAGTGACTATAAATAGACGTCCTAAGTGAGAAGAGAAGAAAGAGATACCTTTGCTAAGATTTGCTATCACTTTATCTCTCTTCTCTATCTTTATAACCCATTTGAGCTATTTACTTGCTATCACATTTTGGGTATGTGTGACCTTTATATTTGCTAAATCTTGGGTTGAATCTTGTAACAAGAAAAGTTATTTGCTTGGGGGTAGATAGGTTTCGTTGTTAAGCCTTAGAAAAACAAGACTAGTTGCTAGTGAGCCTTAGAAAATTAGTGGAACAGTTTGCTAGTTAAACCTGCAAAAACTAGTGGTTCAGTTTGCTAGCATATCCCTTAAAAACTAGAAGTTTCGTTTGCTTGTTTTGTCCTGAAAACAAGTGGATACGGTTTTCTAGTTTAGCCAGTAAAAACTAGGGATTTGGCTCACGAAAACAAGTGTGTAACAGTTTTCTTGTTAAGCCCACAAAAACAAGTGTGTAACGGTTTTCTTGTTGATCCTGCAAAGACAATGTGTAACGGGTTCCCTCCGCTGCAAGTGCGAAAGTTAGTGGATCGAAATTCTTGAGAGGATTCTCAAGGAGTGGACGTAGGTCAAGAGGACCGAAACACTATAAATTGAGGCTTTGTTTTCTCTCTTCCTTACTCTCTTTACATTGCTTTATATTTGTATTATCTTGATTGTGGATTGGTTGTTTTATTGCTTCCGCATTTTAAGTTTGATTTGATTTGAAAGGAACTTCGTTATTTCTTTTAGTTTGCAAAATATTTTCAACAAAATTTTTAACTTGATAAAAATCCAATTAATCCCCATCTTGGATTGCCATTTCCATTATCTATTAGGACCAACCGAGTCTTACATTTGGTATCAGAGCTTGTGCTCTTTATATTTTATTTTGGCTTAACATCCAAAGAGTCAAAGATTCGAAAAATGACATTTTTGATAACATTTATAGATATGAAGGTTTGGCAATTAATATAGCTCCTTTATTTGATGGTAGTGACTATACATACTGAAACATGAGAATGATGGTCTTTCTCAAATATGAAGCTGAGGAAATCTTGGCTGCTGTTGAAACTGGTTCTTATGTCCCTAAAAAGATTGTAAATGGTGTTAAAAGGACCAAACCGAAGGAAGAATGGACCGAGTATGACAAAGAGATGGTGTGATACAACAATAAGGCTATGCACATACTTTATTGCGCATTAAGCAAATCTTAAGTCAACAAAGCCCAGCAGTGTCAAAACGCTTATAAGATCTGGGGGACTTCGAAAGTTACTTACGAAGGCACCTCACAAGTGAAAGAGAACAAGATCTCCCTCATTATTCATAAATACGAGATGTTTAAGATGGAAGAGGATGAATTTATTCAAGACATGTTTGATCGATTCAATGACATCATCAATAGCCTCAAATCTTTTGGAAAATCATATACAAATTCTGAGATCGTGAAGAAGATTCTAATATGACTTCCTAAATTATGGGCTTCCAAGAAATATGCTATCCTTGAAGCCAAAGATCTCTCTTCTCTTCCATTGGAGGAATTGCTTGGATCCTTACTCAAAAATGAAATGAGTTTGAAAGAAGAAGAAGAAAAAGAAGAAGAAGAAGAAGAAGAAGAAGAATAAAAAGAAGAAGAAGAAGAAGAAGAAAAAGAAAAAGAAGAAGAAGAAGAAGAAGGACTTAGGCATTGCTTTAAAGGAATCCTCAAAATATGTTAAGAGCTCAAATGAGGATGATGATGATGAAGAGGCTGATTATGATAATGTGGAGCACCTCACAAAAGATTCTGAAAATTTCTCAACAAGAAACAAGAGGCCAAGAAGGCCAATAAGAGAAATATCAAGCTCATTTGCTACGAATATCATGAATCAAGTCATGTTAAACCTGAATGTCCATATTTGAAAAAGCATGGAAAAAGGAGAAAAACAAGGATTCTTGATGATGATTCTAGCTCCAGTGATGATGAAATTGGTGGAATATGCTTGACTGCAATAAAGACCAAGGAGAAAATTGAAAATATGATACCCTTTCCCTGAACTCAAAATGTCATTTAATTTTGATTTTTATGCAATATTTGATAATTTGATGATTTTGTAATATATTATGTTGATTGCACATATTGATTGTTTGATTTTCAAAGGGGGAGATATGTTTTAAAACCCTTTGTGCATATTTTGAAACATTCAGGGGGAGTTTTGGTTCCAAAATCCTTTCTTTGGAAAATATCTTTTTCTTAGTGGGAACTAAGTGTGCTAAATAATTTTTATCATATTTTCTTTGCAAAAGTGAGAGAATGTTGATTTTGCATATCCTTTTTTATGATACAAAAAGGGGGAGAAATGTTACATGAATTTGCATGTTATTTTTCTATTGGTATCATCTTCATTTTGAACATCTTAAATACTATTTTGTTGAGCTAACCAAGTGACAAGGACTGAAATACTTAATCAAATTTGATTATCATTGTTGATCAGATGTTCAAATTTATGAATGTTTTGTCATCATAAAAAATGGGGAGATTGTTGAGTTCAGTTTTGATGGTGATGAACACAAAAAATTCATGAAAGAAGTGCAAACGTGCATACTCTATGATTTGTGGCAACAAGGCACGTTATGAAAGATCTACACACATAGAACATGGGCAAAACACATAGACGTGTATGGCATTGAAGACAAAATGCACGCAGAATAAGTTGCTACGCAGTGATCTTTGAAGAACAAAGCTCTATGCATGTAGCAAAGAGAGCGCAACACACATAGACGAAGATGACACCTGACTAAAATAAAGCCAAATTCTGTTGCAGTGTGTCATAATTTTAAAACAAAATATTATCTGATACAGATTCAGAGAATGTCAGGAGAGCAAAGAGAGTCACGCACATTGCAAGACTTACTAAGCTGTCAGACGAGATGAGTTGAACTAATTGACAAAACTAAGACACTCCTCAGGAATTCAAAATCAAATATTCCTTTACAATTGCTGACACGTGCAAAACAAAGGTACAATCTTAAAAGTCTACGCACACAGATCAAAGTACAACGCACGCAACAAGCCACTGGGTAAAAACTGCATATTCTAAAGATTGAAGCAATGCACGTAAAACATGGCGCAAGGTACGCAAAACTCAAGATCAATGCACACAGTAGAGAATCAAATCATGTAGATGTTGATCCACATAAAGCAAAGACGACTAGAGTTCTTGCAATGCACGTAGACCTGCTATCAACACACATAGAACCCAGATGGAAGATGGTGGCTACGCACGTAGAAGACAGTGGCATTGTTACTAGACAAGATTTGTTTATCTCACATTGGCTATTTCGAGTCTCCAACACCTATATTCTTAAGAGTGACTATAAATAGACGTCCCATGTCAGAAGAGAAGAAAGAGATACCTTTGCTAAAATTTGCTATTCACTTTATCTCTCTTCTCTACCTTTATAACCTATTTGAACTATTTACTTGCTATCACATTTTGGGTTTATGTGATCTTTATATTTGCTAAATCTTAGGTTGAATCTTGTAACAAGCAAAGTTATTTGCTTAGGATAGATAGGTTTCATTGTTAAGCCTTAAAAAAACAAGAGTAGTTGCTAGTGAGCCTTAGAAAACTAGTGGAACGATTTGCTAGTTAAACCAGCAAAACTAGTGGTTCGGTTTGCTAGTGGATCCCACAAAAATTAGAGGTTTAGTTTGTTTGTTTCGTCCTGAAAACAAGTGGATACGATTTTCTTGTTTAGCGCGCAAAAACTAGGGATTTGGTTTGCTTATTGAGCCCGCGAAAACAAATGTGTAACGGTTTTCTTGTTGAACCCGCAAAAACAAGTGTGTAACAGTTTTCTTGTTGATCCCATAAAAACAAGGTGTAACGGTTTTCCTCCACCCGCAAGTGAGAAAGTTAGTAGATCAAAAGTCTTAAGAGGATTCTCAACGAGTGGACATAGGTCAAGAGGACCGGACCATTATAAATTGAGGCTTTGTTTTTTCTCTCTCCCTTACTCTCTTTACATTGCTTTATATTTGCATTATCTTGATTGTGGATTGGTTGTTTTATTGCTTCCACGTTTTAAGTTTAATTTGATTTGAAAAGAACCTGGTTATTTCTTTTAGTTTGTAAAAGATTTTCAACAAAGTTTTTAACTTGATAAAAATTCAATTCACTCCCCTCTTGGATTGCCATTTCCATTATCTATTGGGACCAACTGAGTCGTACAACAAATGGTGTTCATAGCCTTGGCCCAAAATGTTTTGGAAGATCGTATTCTTTTAGCATTGTTCTATACATTTCCTCCAAAGTTCAATTCTTCCTTTCCACCACACCATTTTGTTGTGGAGTTCTTGGTGCTAAAAACATTATGTTGCATTCCATGCTTGTCAGACAAATCTTCAAAGGGCTTTGATTCAAATTCTCCTCAATGGTCGATTCTAATAGCAATGATAGATATGTTCGTTTCATTTCGAACTAATTTACACTACTTAGCAAACTCATTAAAGGCATTGCTTTTATTGGAAAGGAATCTAACCCATATAAATCGAGAAAAATCATCAATAATCAATAAGGTATACAATTTACCACCTAAGCTAACATGTCTGGATGGTCCAATGAAATCCATATGCATTAATTCTAATATCCTAGATGTAAAGATTACTTTCTTTGGTTTAAAAGAACCTCTAGCATGTTTACCTTTAATGCATAGTTCACACAAATGCCCTTTTGTAAAATGCAATTTGGGTAAACCTCTAACAATATCATTTTTAGCAATTTTTGAAATCAATTGCATTGGGGCATGACCTAATCTCCTATGCCACAAAAATGCATTTTCATTTGAGGACATCAACATTTTTCATTAAAGGATGATACATCATGCAAGTTTACAATAAAAATGTTACTATGTCTTAAGCCAATAAATGCAATTCTACCATCTTTCAAAACCGTGCAACATGAAGATTCAAATCTAACATCATAGTCCATATCACACAATTGAGACACACTAAGCAAGTTGTGTTGCAAATCATCAATCAAGCAAACATTGTCAATGGTTAGTAAAGATTATTTACCCACTTTACCAATGCTAATGATTTTACCTCTATTGTTATCATCACCAAATGTGACATGACCTTGATTCTTCATTTTGATGCCTACAAACAAACTTTTGTTTCTACTCATGTGCCTTGATCATCTACTATCGATGTACCACAAATTTGAGGATACTCTAGTTTTGATTTCCACCTACAAAAACAATGTTGTTTGATTTCAATGGTACCTAAACTACTTTGGGTCCTTTTGTGTTAGCCATATGAACTTGGTTTGGAAGAATAGTTCCTTTAGAAATCTACACTTTCATCACCTTGATTGTCCTTCTTATACTAGAGTAAGAATAAACACTATGACCAACTTTCAAGCATATAGAGCAAGTAGACAGTCCCCAATTCAAACAATCATTTTCATTTTGTTTGAAAATTTTGTTCAGTAATGATGATTTTCTTTCAAATAGATAACATCCTAAACCATATTTGGACAATGAAAATCTTTGTGAAGAAAGTAATTTTTCAAACCTTTCAATGCCACAAGAAAATTTATTAACCACATACAAAAATTCCTTTTGAATCCTATCATTATCATTTTTCAATTTTTGTTGTTCAATAAGACAAGATGTATGATCACTAGACACACTATTAAGCTTTTCTAACAAACCCTCATTCTCAAGCTCTGAAGATTTGTTTTTCTTTTTCAAAATCTCGTTGAGCTTGAAAATCTCTTCAAAATTATTGTTCAATTGTTCAAATGCATCAAGTTCTTTGTGAGAAGAAATTTTGAGTGATAAGCACAAGGTTGACTTCCTCCTTGCCATTAGCCTCCTCCTCATCTGCCTCATCACTCCATGTAGCAACAGGAACTTCTTGCTCCTTTCATAGTGTGGTTTAGAAGTGACAACTCTACAATCTTTTGCATAATGACCCGGCTTACCACATTTATAGCAAGTTTCATCATTCTTTTTTTTGAAAGATGATCCCTTTTTGTAGTCATCTCTAGTTCCCTTCTTCATGTCCTTCTTTCTCCTTTGCATTAGAGCTTTGTATCTTCTAATGTTTTTGGCATAGTGAGCAAGCTCTTTATCTTCTTCATCTTCACTTTCTTCTTCATCACTAGTAATCTCTTTAGCTTTAAATGCCAAATTCTCTTCCTTTGGTTTAACCTTGGAGTTTCTATTCTTCAACACAATCTCCTAGTTAATAAGGGATCCAATGAGATCATTAAACTCTAATGTGTTCAAATCTTTCAATTCCATAATGGCGATGACCCTAGCATCCCACTCTCTAGGCAAAATATTCAAGTAACGCTCAATTTCATGCGTGTACCAAACCTACATTGCTTCTTTACAATGTACGTTATTGTGCTCTATGACATACGTTGATTGCTGAAAGACGTATGTTGTTTTTGCCCCTGAACCATCTAGTAGCCACTACTTCATTTTGCATCTTTGATCACGTACGTTGGCATCCATGACGTACGTTGAACCTTAGTGACGTATGTTGTGATTTCCTGAAATGTACGTGGATTTTGCATTTGAACCATCCAGTAGCCACTGATTCAATTTCCAACTTTATTGACGTACGTTGGTTATTCATGACGTACGTTGTGGAACAACATGATGTACGTTAATCTTGCATAGATCGTTTATGATTTGTTCATCATCAAAACATAGAAGTGTTTTAATATTGACCACCATTGGTCCAATGGAAGTCGAGTTTTAATTAATCGCAAGGTTCTATTTTGTCAATTGATTAGATAATGGATGATTGAATTAGTTGATAAAATAATAAACTGCTAGTCAAATTCGTAGATCAGTGATTACGTGTCTAGCATAATTGGTAAGTTAATATTGTTGTGATAACGGACTTCGACTGTTATTAACACAATAGGATAGTCTAATTTGAAAACGTACTGTAATGTCTGAGTTTGTAGGCTTTGATAAGGTCTTTATAGTTCTTAATGCTACCAGTAAATTAATTTATGTAGGGCGTCTTGAGGGTTGTTTATTGGTTAAAGAATTAGTCTCTAAGGAATCCTAGAACTACTAAAACTGTAAGTAAAAATTAGTTACTGAGTATATCACTTGTAATTATAACTAACTTGTATAAACAATATCAATTTATCTTCGTTACCTATAATTGGTTAACAAAGTGAGACGAAGATGTACCTTGATTAGACTTTCGTGATATTAATTTCATCTTTTATAATTCTATGTTCTTGATTTATTTATTTACTCTATTTGCTTTCTTTACATCCAAATCTCGTTTATACTTTAATTGTTCTTTTTGCAATTAGACAACTTTTTACCGGTCTCTATGGATTCAATCTTCTTCCTCACTATCTTTAAATCTTACTTATTTTGAGTTCTAGAGTAGAAATTCATTTGATGGTCTCAATACCCATCACTAATTATTTTCATGGCTTTCATTTTCTAGCATTTGTAATCTAAAACTTGGATTTGAAACTTGTGCTCAATTTAAGTCTTTTTTATTTGTGGTGTGTGTCTTACTCTTGTTTAGTATGTAATTGGAGGTTTCATGTTTTTTTTTTTAATGATCATTCTCACAAAAAGTTTGAACTCTTTAGTCTCTGAGTTATATAGAACCTTGATTGCAGGTTGTTATAATTAAAAACATCAATGAGTTGTTCCAAGCAGTAGAAGCGGAAATTTTATGTTGTTTTGGTTTATTCGAAATGCTGGTATTTATAAAAGCTGGTCACAATGCAAAATCCAAGTTGATAAAAATGAAAATGGAATACAAAAAGTGTGTATTTGACATGCTTGAAGAGGCTCAAAGAAATTTTGAGATATTTTGCCTTGGAAGAGATACAAGAAGATATTATTATTGTTGCATTTTCTCTCATTTTATAGGTTAAGTCATTGAAATATAAATCTATCCTTTTCATTTATGATTGAAATGTTCTGTTTGGATTTCCATTCATTTTTGGCACGATCTAAGATATATTATTAACCTTCTCTGTTTATGGCTAGGATCATATATGTCTTAATTGCAGAAAATTAATAATACTTTCAATTTTAAATATATGAAAAGACTTTGGTCATCATTTTTATGGCTGCCAAAGTCATGTAAGTTATGTTTTTTAATGCATCGTGTAAGTAATTTGTTATTTAGCTTAATTTGTGTAATTTATAGCTGTTTTTTTATAGTTTTCAGAATTGTAGTTGTTTTACGTGGGCAAGGGAGATGAAGTGGTACGAATGTGGCAGTGAGATGTGTGAAATGGCATCGACTGCATCCGGAAATCATGCTAGGCGAAAAATTTATATATATTCCTCTGATGGAAGTTTTGATTAGAGGGTGTAAGCATAATGTCTATTTTATACATTATTTTTAAATTAATTTTAATTTATTTATTTTCCTCATCGGAGCCATGGAATTTTTTTAGTTGGGTGGATAATGCATCCACAAGTTCTGATGAGTCCTCCGTTGAAGCCAAGATTGCAACGATACAGATTTGATAACGTTACGATCTTAATTTGAGGTTGATGCACAATCATATTATATAAATTTATTGTGCTTCAATCTCAAATTAAGATTATAACATTATCAAATCTACATCGTTGCAATCTTGGCTTCAAGGGAGGACTAATCAGAACTTGTGGATGTACCATCCACCCAACTAAAAAAATTCCATGCTCCGATGAGGAAAATAAATAAACTAAAATTATTTAAAAATAATGTATAAAATAGACAGTATGCTGACGCCCTCTAATCAAAACTTCCATCGGAGGGACATATATAAATTCTACGTCCAGCATGATTTCCGGATACGATTGATGTCATTTGACATATCTCACTACCACATTTGCAGTACTTTATCTCTCTTGCCCACATAAAGTAACTACAATTTTAAAAACTATAAAAAGACAGGTATAAATTATACAAATTAGGCTAGTAATAAATTCTTACACGATACATTAAAAACACAAATAACTCACATGACTTTGGTAGCTATAAAAATGATAACCAAAGTATTTTCGTATATTTAAAATTGGTAGTATTATTAATGCTTCACAATTAGGACATACATGGTCCTAGCCATAAACAGAAAAAGTTAATAATATATGTTAGATCGTGCCAAAACTGAACGGAAATTCAAACAGAACATTTCAATCATACATGAAAAGGATAGATTTATGTTTAAATGACTTAACCTATAAAAATGAGAGAAAATACAACAACAATAGTAATAATAATAATACCTTTTTGTATATATCTCTTTCAAGGCAGAATATCTCAAAAATTCTTTGAGCTTCTTCAAGCGTGTCAAATGCACGCTCTTTGCATTCCATTTTCAAATTTATCAACTTGGACTTTCCATTGTGACCAACTTTTATTAATACCAAGATTTCGGTTAACCAAAACAACATAAAATTTCTGCTTCTACTGCTTGGAACAACTCATTGATGTTTTTAATTATACAAATAACATGCAATCAAGGTTCTATATAACTCAGAAACTAAAGACTTCAAATTTTTGTGAAAATGATTGTAAAAAAAACATGAAACCTCCAATTACATACTAAATAAGAGGCACACGACACAAATACAAAAGACTTAAATCGAGCGCAAGTTTTAGATCCAAGTTTTAGATTATAAATGCTAGAAAATGAAAGCCATGAAAATAATTACTGATGGGTGTCGATATCAGCAAATTAATTCATACCCTAGAACTCAAAATAAATAAGATTTAAAGATAATGACGACAAGAATTGAATCCACAAAGACTAGTAAAAACTTGTCTAATTGCGGAAAGAACAATTAAAGCATAGACGAGGTTTGGATGTAAAGAAAACAAATAGAGTAAATAAATAAATAAATAAAGAATACAAAATCATAAAAGATGAAATTAATATCACGAAAGTTTAGTCAAGGTACATCTTTGTCTCACTTTTTAAACCGATTACAGGTAACGAAAAATAAATCAATATTGTTTATACAGGTTAGTTATAGTTACATGTGACTCACTCAGTAACTGATCTTTACTTACAATTTTGGTGGTTCTAAGGTGCCTCACAAACTACTTCTTTAACTAATAAACAACCCCTAGGACGCCCTGCAAAGTTCAATTTACTAGCAGAATTAAGAACTATAAAGACCTTACTCAAGCCAACAAACTCGAATGCCGCAATTTATTTAAACTAGACTATTCTATTCTGTTAATGACAGTTAAAGTCTGTTATCACAACAACATTAACTTACCAGCTATACTAGATATGTAATCACAAATCTACGAATCTAACTAGCAGTTTATTATTCTATCAACTAATTCAATCGGCCATTATCAAACCAATTGACAAAACAGAACCTCACGATTCATTAAAACTCAACTTCGATTGTACCTTGACTAGAGAAAGCTTTACCAATACATAATGTAAATAAAGAACACAAGAACAAATGTCTGTTGTTTTTGTCGAATGGAGGAAGAGAAAAAGAAAACAAAACAAATGACTAGGTATTTATATGAAAATATTTAACTTGTGACCTAATTAGAATTGTTTGCATCTTCCAAAAACAACCTTCCTAACAGCCTAATTCTATAAGACTTCGATTCCCAACTAAATAAGCAATATTTCTAGTCAAGCTTTCTGTCAAATAAACATTTCCACATCAAACACGTGTATCAAAATCATCTCTATCTGGTTAAGTCCTTGCAGTCAGCACCCATAATCCACTTTAAAGCATAAACAACTCCAAATTCAACCTTTTTTCACCTAATCATCCCTTAGACAAAATCAATCATCAACATAAAAACAGAGAAATATAAATAAAATAGCAAGTGAAATGTTAGGAAAACACTGATGAAAATATGCATGAAATGCAAACTAACAAATCTCCTCACACTTAAACCATGCTTATCCTTAAGCATATGATAATCCAAAGACAATAAAAAGCTCGTCTTCAAATCACTCTTTCTATCCCATATCCAGTTCAACCTAAATTGACATGTACCAAAAATTTAAAAGAATATACAACTAGCATCAGGATAGCTGACAATCCAAAGGATTAGTCTCCATACCGATAGTGCTCCCTAGGGATTAGAAAAACCACACACTCATGGATAATCCACTCAATCACTTAAAAGTGTTTAGGGTGAAGTGTTTACACTCAAGTCAATCATTAATAGATCTTTCCATGGCTTGATAATTAATCGAGTCTCACTAAAATAAACTATATATGAATAAATTTACCAATCAAAGAGGGCTTTCAAAAGGTTGAAACGGGGTTTAAAAAAAGGGTGAACAAAGAGTGAGTTGAGAGAAACAACGATGAGATAAGCCAATACGTGCCAACCAAAATAAATACATATTGTTAACGGTCCCAAACATAAAATATTCGTCCATAGCCAAAATAAATCTGTTGTTTTCAAAAGGCTGCCCTTATCAAATTGGATAAACGATGAAAGGGTAAAACAAATTGTTCAATAAACAATGGCTCTCGTCATCCTGACATTTCATTTCAAAAATAAATGCGGTCTCAAAAGTATGTATTGCCAAGCTCTAGCAGTGTTCTATTAAAGTTGACTAATTCACACAACAAGAAAATTCAGTCTTAAATTATTTACAAGTCTTTTTTATGAATTTTAGCTACTCTTTCGGTTCTAGTACTAGGGTTGTGCACTCCTAAATCTAGGGTACATAAAAATCCAAGCTTTTCACTAGAATGGGTCTTAAAAGATATCAACGAAATCATAAAATTTCTCAACAACTTCAGATTGTCAAAGCTTAATGACAGATATGGGTTTACGTACAAAACAAATGCATAACATTGGCACATGCAACACTAATCATATATGCAACACAAAAATTTATGGCATAGCTTTACAATGATATACTAAAACTGACATAGAAATAAAATACAATAAAAAGACACCTAAACAATGCAAAAACAGACATAAAAAGTCACAAATAAATCTAAGAAAACAATAAAATCAAGCTAATTCTTTACCACACTTAACCCTAACATTGTCCTTAATGTTACTAAATAATAATAAGATAAAGAGAAGTGAGAAAAGAAAAACTTTTATGTGGATGATCATGGAGAGGGTGACCGTAGTGGCTACTAGAAACCATGGCACGTGGACAAGTGGAAAATTGCATCCTCCAAGCGTCATAACTGACAACTAGTTTTATCCATCATCTTCTCAAGGCGAGAAATTTAGTGCCTAAGGTCCATGCATCCACAATGGCTAGGTCAAGAGCGGCTTTAGCGTCCAAAAATTGATATCCAATGTGGTGCACCAATTGCATTATTCAAAGAGTGTCACGATCTATGGTTTCTATCGAGGAGACCTCGGTAAACTTATGGTTAGTAACGTCTAAACTACTTAAATGATTATCAAGATATCTAATTAGAGGAATGACAAACATAGCCTTGTGGGAGTGGTGACCAGCTTTATAATTTTTAAATATAACAGATAGTCCAAGTTGACTTTATAAGCATATTCACTACACCAAATAAAAAGCAATTCTAGTTTAAACAAGATGGAGCAAGGAACCTTACGTTCTGAGAAGTTAAAAACTAACACATTTAATGAATAAGACGCTTACGGGGATCACGAAGGGTGGTTGTTTTTAACTAACAAGGATTATACGGGTGTAGGTCGATAAACCATTCTTGATAGGCTAAAGTCTCATCAAACTTGGGAGCGTAATCATACCAAGCATAAACAAAAGTGGGGTGACCGACATCATCCTTATCAACAAAATCAGAAAACAAATTAAACTCAGTCATAGATAAGGAATGTTACCATAAGATTAAACTTGATAACATTCTTTGTGTAAACGTGAGTTCTTATGTCTAAATTAAACTCAAAAGAAGCAAACAAACTCGCGACAAAATTGCAAAAACATAGGGAGATGCAAATTAAACAAATGTTCTAGCCTTACATGTTTAACAACTCGAAGATATGCAAACATCAATAATAGGGAAGTGACGCAAAACATCAAGATAAAGAAACTTGCTAGGGAAGATGGCTTTAGAACACATTTGCTCATACTTTTGTCATGCTTTGCGACCAGCAAAACCGCCATACACGACATCAATATCTAGAGCAACAACATTACATTATTAAAAACGTGTAGAGCTGGGGGCAAAGTTGGTAGTGTAAAGCTCGTCGGTGTGGTTCTAGTTCAGGTTCCCAGCTAAACTTTGGACTTATCGGTACATAAGGCTCTAATCCAGGAAGGATGTAGCCAATGGAAGGTGATTGTGTAGAAGAGGAAGTCTTAGAATGAGAGGAATCCGTTATAGCAGCTTCAACACTTTGGAATGGATATCAACATGATAAACAACAGGAAGAAGAGAATTCAGCTTTAAAGTTCGGAGAAGGGAGAGCTTGGCCATGATAACAGGCTTACTACTATAATCAGTATGGTGGTCAATTTGTAGTAAGGAACAATGATGTGTGAGTTAAATTAGTGGCAAATTGTTGGCGTAGAAGGAATAATGGGACGGGTATTTTGGTTAGAAGCAATAGAGACAAGAAGGGGTTCCTCTTTTATGCTTCATCACAATCAGAGGTTGTCCCGAATTCCTAATTTTCTAATCTTCTTCCCTCTTTTGTCTCTGTCAAAACTGACAACCGCCTTCCAAGCCCACAATCTGCTAACTTCATTGACCACCCACCATTATTCCTTACTACAAATTGACCACCATGCCAATTACACGTAGAGAAGCCCATTATCGTGGCTAAGCTCCCCTTCTTCGACCTTTCAAGTTAGACCCTCTTCTTCCTGTCGTTCATCTTGTACCATCCATTCTAATATGTTGAAGCTGCTATAGTGGATTCCTCCCATTTTGAGACTTCCTCTCTTCCACAATCACCTTCTACTGGCGACACCCCTTTTAGATTAGAGCCTTTTGAGCCAACAAGTCTAAAGGTTAGTTGGGATGTTGAACTAGAACTATGCCGACAAGCTTAACACCGCCAACTTCACCCCAACTCTACATGCTTTGAACAATGTAATGTTGTTGCCTTAGAGATTGGTGTCGAGTATAGCAGTTTCACTAGTTGCAACACACGACGAAGGTATGATCATATGTGTTCTAAAGCCATCCGCCCTAGTAATTTTCTTCATCTTGATGTTTTATATCACTTCCCCATCACTAACGTTGTTTATCTTTGAGTTTTTCAATGTCTAGGGTTAGAATGTTTGTTTAATTTGTGCCTCCTTATGTTTTACAATATGTCGCAAGTTTTTTTACTTCTTTTAAGTTTAATTTAGACAACAGAAGTCATGTTTACATAGAGAATGTTATCAATTTTAGACTCATAGGTCATGACCATTCCTAATCTATCATTGAGTTTAATTTGTTGTGTAGTTTTATTGATGTGGATGATATTTGGTCACCCTTCTAATGTTTATACTTGGTGTGTTACCCTCTTGCGTTTGATGAGACTTTCTCTTATTGAGAATGGTCTATCAACCTACAGTCGTATAATCCTCGCCAGTCAAAAGTAGCCACCCTCCATGATTCCCATAAACGTCTTATTCATCGAATGTTAGCTTTCAACTTCTCAAGATGCAAGGATCCGTACTCCATCTTGTTTGAACTGGAATTGTTTTTGATTTGATGTGATGAATATGATTTTACAGTCAGCTTAGGCTATCTATTATGTTTACAATTTAAAAAAGTGGTCACCACTCCTACCAAGGCCATGTTTGTGGGTCCTCCAATGACATATCTTATTGATCGTTTAAGTGGTTTAGACGTTATTGACCATGAGTTTATCGAGGTGTTCCCAGTAGAAGCCATAGATTTTGATGCTCTTTGCAGAATGCATTTGATGCACCACACAGACTTTGGATATCAATTTTTGGACGTTGAAGCCATTCTTGACCAAGTCACTGCGAATACACGGAGCCTTGGCTACCGGATTTTGCGCCTTGAGAAGATGATGGATAAAACCAGTCGTGAATTGCG
>CAODLS010800123.1:0-15614 GCA_948243855.1 Flueggea neowawraea | reverse complement strand
TATTCAAAAATAATTTGATGATTTGGAGGATGGTTTGATGTTTGATGATGAATTATAGATGTAATTTTTGAGGATTAAGTATTATAGAACCCCGAAGGAGGTCTGACACACGTTTGAAAGCATGAAACGTCTAGTATGTGGCTAGAGTAGTAACAACGCACGTTGTCGAGACAAGCAATGTAATATTTTTCCCATTCCAGCTATATTCCCAAATAACAATGAGAGTTTAGATTGATAGTTGATTAAGCTAATGAGCATGTAGGATTGTGTTCTAGAACCTTGAGTAAAGAGTCTGGAGAGTGGATAACTAGAGTTAGAGTTAGAGGTAACTCGAGTTGTGTGACCCTTATATAACTCGAGTTATCCATAATTGCAACTCGAGTTAGAAAAGGTCCATATAACTCGAGTTATATGATTGAGTAACTCGAGTTATCTAGGAACGACGAGTTGGTGTTCTTCGCCTTTAAAGACCCAAAACCGACCTCAAGTTTTCATTTTTATCCGATCCACTCCTCTCAGACTCTTCCAATCTCTCTCAAGTTGTTCCTCAGCACTTCCTTTGGGTTTCTTGAGGTAAGATTGGGTCTCTAATCCTCTCTTTCCTCATGTTTTCTGTATGATCATGTATATTAGGTTCTAAGCTTAATTCGGGTTCATGATGAATTTGAGAGAATTCGTGTTGTTTTGATGGATTGGAGTATAGATTCGTGTTCAGGAGGATGATTAGAGTATATGTAGTGGTTTAAGAATGATTTTTATCGGTTGATTTGAGTAACTGTTTGAGCCAGATAATCTGGGAAAGTGGTTTACTCGAGTTAAGTTGGGTTAACTCGAGTAAAGTAAGGCATGATTTACTCGAGTTATTCATTGGTTAACTCGAGTAAATCAGACATCAGTTAACTCGATTTAGCTTTGGGTAACTCGAGTAAACAGTGGTTTTGAGGGACCAAATTGTGATGTTTTGTAGTTGATTAATTTGGAGAATTTGGGATATTTTGAGCGATCTCTGAGGGTTGTATATGCATTACATTGCACGTATTTTAGACCACATTACCATATTTGATTATTCTTATGTTGTATTTGTTACAGCATCTTGTGCTTATCAGCACCAGCAGCCACCCACCAAAGGTGCTTGATTTGGATTCCTAGAGCTTGGACATCCAGGTGAGTGGATGACAGCTTCAGACACAAAGGTTGTGTCTCTGAAATTTATATTTTTTTTATGTGTATAACACATGTTTGAAATCCGACTAATCTACGGATTGGTTAATTATATGAAAAAGAGTATGTGAATAATATTCACAGATTTGTTTTGAAGAATGACACATATATATATGGATCTATATGTTTTCTACATGATTTGACGATGATATATGCATGGTTTTGATTATGTTTTGATTGTAGGACACATTTGCTATAAGGTGTGTAGCCTTTGGTATACCATCGCATGTGATAACCTAGCTATCGAGGTAGACGGTAGCCATGTCGTTCTGACGAGGGCACATGATTGGATTATGGATCGATGGCATGACCACGATCATAATATGGTGAGAGAGTGGCATATACCACACCACGGTTTATATGGTCACATGATAAGTATATGATGTTTTCAGGAAAATGAAATACTACGGATAGTATTTTACTAAAGTGTATGTGTTTGCTTTTGGTGTAAACATTTTAGAAACTTCTTTCCTAGAAATCATACTATGTACACAGTGTATATATGTATACCTGTTGTATACTGCATGTGATAATTTTTAAATAGTTTTCAAACCAGTCTTTGTGAGGCACGTATGAGGCAATCTGGAGTGTTTTCCCTCACTCACTAGGTTGACCCCTTTGTTTCTCTATATTGTCTTGTTTCTATGATGACAGGTTGACTTGACTCAGCAACCTTCGGACATCTCCCAGCCCAATGAGACACAGAGATATTCTTGGTTAACAACGCCCTTTTTGTCGGGCTACGTTTGATGTTGTAGATGCTTCATACCGATATACTGTAGGGTTATGGGGTTTGTGTATTTAACTTTTATACACTGTTTTGCGATTAGATCGCTTTGTATATATTTTCATATAATATATTTGGAAATATATGTGTGTGTGTGTGTGTGTGTGTGTGTTTCCTCAAATGTTTTAATAAATGAATGAATAGAGCTTATGATCCTATGAGGCTTGTGCGAGATGGGCCGAGCTCACATAGACGGTTTTGTGAGCCTAGAAAATATACTTGGGTAGGTTTTGGAGGTATGAACTAGTGTTAAGTATCACACTGGTATGAGACATTGTTAAATTGAGCAAGGCGTAGATAGTGGATGTAGGCACCAATGGAACCAGTATAAATCCTTTATGTTAATTCTTTCTTTCTATTATCCTCTTGTGTTTGTGCTAGAAAATCTTTAATCCATTAACTGCTCTTTTTACCTCTCTCCTTAAAGTGCGCAATAGTTTCAACATTTTGGCTCTCAGAAGATTATTGAAGATACTAATTTTACATGATCAGGTCATGGGTGGACAATCGATTTTCAATGGAAAAAATGGTAGGAAATTAGCAGAACACCAAGTTTTAGTGACAAGATATGGATGAAGAATTTTGCATAAGTTTTGTTCACTTCCTACCCCTCCATGAAGTTTCTATAAGTTATGACACTCAAGCATGTGACTCAGCTACTTGGCTTGGGGGATTTATGGTGTAATTTGCCAAAAATTGTATTTTGGTATCAAAACTAGATTTTCATACTTTTTGGTACTTTTCAACTTCTAGTTCATGAGATGATTACTTAAATATACATAGTACTTATACACTAAGGCAGAGTCAGGTAAAGTCGGATAGGGTTGGTCGACTGACGAACCTAGAGGCATCCCTCCGATCACACCTGCTCTGTTTTGTCCTCCATCTCTTCATTCTAAAATCAACCCCATTTACTCTATTTCAACCCCACCTTAGCCAAAATCTTGGCTTTGCCATTACTTTTACATTTATCATCTGCATACTTATGGGAATCAATTAGTGTAATAAAAATTTGAAGTACTTACTTACCAAAGGTCAACTCACAAACTTCGTTTTATTGCTAGTAGACTTATTACAAACATACCAAACCATTTTTTAAGAAATTTAGAGATAGATAAAATATGTTACATATGAGAAAACAGTAGCACCGAGAGGAAGATGAAGGCATGAAGGATGAGGAGAAGCATTTTATAGCATTAGAGCACCAAACGCTCCCGAATGTGTCTCCGTTTGCGAGGTTTCTTCCCACCATTTCCTTTGCGCTCTTTGGAGTTCCTACTCTCTTCACCTCTTCTTTTCCTTCTTTTGTATGTTCAAACCAATCCAAATTAGAAAAATTATGCTAATTTACTTCTTTACTATTAATTTTTAAGTTGTAGCCCTCCCTTTATAGACTCCTGTTGATTAATTTATAAGTCATAAATTGATGGTGGAAATTCATATGAGGATGGATTCTAGGCATCTTCGATTAGCTTTTGTAAAATATATAATAGATAGGGAATATTCTCTAAAAGAAAATCCTAGGAGATATGTTATTCCTATCACATTGTTCATATTTTTCATGATCAATAATCGTGTCTTTGATTTGATTTTCATTTTGATTCGCGCTAACTGTACCAGCAACGCATTCTTTTTCTTTAGAACTCAAAAATGGATTTGACAAAAAATAATGGCGTGGAGAATGATTTACTTTCCAATAAAAATGATTTGCTTTTATAAAATAATTCATAGAAAATATTCTCTTAAAGAAAATGATGGGGAATATGTTATCCCCATCACAATAAATAAAGAACGTGAATTGATAAAAAAAAAAGTTAACAATAATTTATTTTAATTTCTAATTCTCACTATTTTTATTTGCAACTTACTTTTTCTACAACTCAAAAATAACTCATCGCACTAGATTGTGAACTAGATAGTGATTTTTTCCCAGTAAAATCTTGATTAAATTTATAGAAAATTTGTTAAGCAACCAATGTCAAGACAGGGGGTTGCATTTTTTTAATTTTTTTTAAATGTGAATAAATCAAAATTATCCAATTAGAGCTCAAAACATTATAAAAAAGTAGTTTATTTGTAATAAGAAGAAAAAATCAAATCAGAAATCATAACGATACTACGCAACGGGAGTTTTATTAAGCACTTATTAAGTCTTTGGTACGAAGACCAAGAAAACGTTATATTCGAACTCCACTCAAGTAGTAATGTATATTCCTCTATTCACTGCCCTCCAAAGTGGGCTAACACGCCATTTTAAAAGGAGGATCTACCAAGGAACTGGATACTTGTCAACCTTTGGCAAAACACAAAACGAACAATATAAAATGTCTCTTATACGAATCACCTAAGGCTGGTTCAAGAATCATCAAACATGGAAGGGCACTTGTGAAAGGACAACCAGAGGAATATCTATCTCCGGCATCGAAACCAAAGAATGCCTATGGTTCTGGTTTAGCTGAAACTTAGTGCAGAAAGAGCAGGAAGGAAAATGCTCATGTCAAAGATAGAACGGAAAGAGACCTAGGTGAAGACACAACTGTTCCTTTTTCATTTCATTTGAAACCCAGGTAGCTTAAATTTGGAAATCACGTTGAAACAAAGAACAAAAGAATCAACAAGACAGAAACTCCAAAGAGAGTTATCACCAATGTTAGGTAACATGAAAGTTGAGTATCCAACCAACAATGTGCGCTCACAAGGGAGATGCAAGAAAAAGATAGACTTCAATGTCAAATGTCAATAACTACTCTCACCCAATAAGCAGCAAAGTGTGCTACCATATATAGCTAAATGACATCCCAATTATTGAAATCTTAGGGCAAATAAATATGAAAAGCACAATGAGATAATAGTGAAAGAAGCCTGATGAGCAAGACAATCCGTAAAAGTAGAGAGAAAAGTAGATACAAACAATAAATTGACACAAAATTTTGGAACATACAAAATTAGCCATCCATAAGTAATAACATCAGATTCCCCCAATTGTTCTAGGTTCATAAATACCAAATATAGAAATAAAAATGCCAAGCATAAATGAGAGACACTAAAACCAAACTCCTAAGCAAGAAGCAGAGCAAACAAGTAGATGATATGGAAAAGGTACCACAAAATAATGCAAACATGGAAACACACACTCAACCAAAGCTAATAACAACAAAAGGAAGATGTCCTAATGAGAAATGAAATTCTCATCAACCTTATCTGCCCTGTTTCACCCCTTTTTTTTTTACTTTTTGTGTTTATGGATTTGGTTGAGTGCCTCACTTGGCCATCATGACTTTGACGAACTCCTCATAGTTGATCTGGCCGTCACCATCAACATCGGCTTCACGGATCATCTCGTCAACCTCCTCATCACTCAGCTTCTCACCAAGGTTTGTCATAACGTGACGAAGCTCAGCAGCAGAAATGAAGCCATTCTGGTCCTTGTCAAAGACCCGGAAAGCTTCCTTGAGCTCCTCCTCAGAATCGGTGTCCTTCATTTTGCGGGCCATCAGATTAAGAAACTCAGGGAAATCAATGGTACCATTTCCATCGGCATCAACTTCATTAATCATATCCTGAAGTTCAGCCTCAGTTGGGTTCTGGCCCAATGAACGCATAACAGTCCCAAGCTCCTTTGTTGTAATGCAGCCTGCAACAGTTTGAACAACAATGAAAACAGAACGAACAAAGCGAAGCCACCAGAAAATAACCTAAGCTTTTAAGATGTTAAGAAGAAAGGAAAAGAGACATAAGCACAAATTTATGACTGCCATGTGCAACACGGACATGAACGGGACACCTAACATCTTATAATCAATAGTAATCGAAATTCTAATCAAGACAAAAAAATAGAAAACCTAAAGACATTAACCCTACAGTACAACCAGCATCGGAAATATGTTTCAAATGGCAAGCACAAAAAGGAAACCAATATTAAACCAAAAATAAACATTTTAGTATCCGAACCCTAACACAAATATCTTCCTAACTCCACATTTCAGAGTGACACAATCAAATGATCGACTCCCCATAACCAAATAGCAGAACTATTTACGTTTAATTGACAAAAGGATAAATTACAGGAAAAATCTCATACAATTCCTCATCAAACTTGACCGATATGAACATTTCTAATAATGTCAAATTCTTCATCTAAATGTGGCAACGCCTAAAAACTAAACATCATCAACACAAATCGTAACAGAAAATTAAAATTCAAAATAATAGAAAAGCACAAACATGAAACATTTAATACGATAAACACATTCAGATCCATGATATATATAAGAAATGAAATAACCGAGTCAACCCAACCCAAAACCGATCGTAACCCTCGTAACATACAAATCCGCAACTATCTCAAAAAGATCCATTTCCTCAACAACCACATCAGGTCAAACCCACCAACCAACCAATCAATCAATCAACACCCTCACAACCCACAAAAGAAACCCAGCAAAACAAAATAAACAAAACCATAATCATAGATCAAACAGATGATCAAGAAAACCCATGAAAACAAATCCAAAAACCAGAACAAAAACAGAAATCAGATCCAATAAATTGAAAAAAAGAGAGAGATCTGAAAGAAGAGACCATCGCCGTCCTTGTCGAAGAGGCTGAAGGCCTCCTTGAACTCGGAGATCTGGTCGTCGGTGAGCTGATCGGCCATGTCGGGGAAGGAGAGAGAGAGAGAGAGAATTGAAAAAATCAACGATGAAATGGAAAGTATCGGTAATAAAGACGAGAGAGTAGTGATATGTGCGTTAGCGGTGAGATTGTGTAAAATAGATAGGCAAGTGTTCCGTGTGGGCCCCAATCTAATTTGAGTAAAGTGGCCCATTTCAATTCCTCCAAAGCATCCGATTCTCTCTCCCCCCCTCTCAAGCAGCGTTATTATTGTTTCCTCTCGTTTTACTCTTTTGCCCTCTTGTTTTTGCTTTTATTTGTTTATTTATATGTTTCCTTGTACTTTGCTTCTCTCTTCCTTAATTCTTCTTTCTTATTGTTAAGCTTCCATTAATTTATTAATAATTAATTTTCTCATCCAAAATCGATGTCTTATGTTACTAGGTTAAATCCCAATGGCAATTTAAAAAGGTGTGAAAAAGTGTGATATAGTTATTGAGGAGAGTTGTTTTCGGTTTTCTCTGAGTACAGTTAATTAACATACGTTATTTCTCAACAAGAGAGGAGGGCTCAAAAAACCCCTAATCATAGAACTTAATTTATGCAAATTTCAAAAAAGAGTGAGGATTTCACTAATTCTAGGTTACAATCTTTGATGATTTAAACAAACAAAAGAAGTGAAGGCTGAGGACGATTGTATGATAGTTTCTCCTTTCAATCATTTTCCTAATGGTGGAAAATTAGCTTTGAATTCGAAAGGACCTTCGATGAAGGAATCTCCAATGGTTACTTTCATGATGAAAATAATGAAGATCAGTGGGGAAAAGTAAATGAAGTAATTTGTTTGCTCCAAACAAAGAAAAGGGAAGTGAATATGCTTTGATGTTTGTTCCTCTGATGATAAATAATGGTGTTCATATGCTTGTTTTTGTGTTGTGGATATCGAATATGAGATTAGAAATGAAGATTTGTTTGATTGGAAGTGTTTATAGAATGGTTTCTAGGTTTATCAAATTGAAATTTATGCTTTGAATAGTAGGACGAAGTTGGGTTCATAATTTGAGCATTTTATTAGCGAGGTTGTGTTGTTTATTTTTGTTAGTCAAAAAGCTAAGTTAGTATTAAATGCAGGGTCATTACTTTCAATTGAAGGTCATTGTTGTTGAAGGAATGGCATGCAATGATGAAAATGGATGTATGTGATATAAAAAGATACTAGTACTTATTTGGGCGCAACTTCCCTTGTTACCATGGGAGCTGTAAAAATTTGATATTTGGAGCAGAATTGGGTATTCTTAGTACTTATCAAATCACTGGTCAATGTACTAAGGAAGGAAAAGTTAGGGTTTCCTAATTTGCTTATTGAGATAGAAATTAATGGTAAACTAGATTGAGAACCGCATGACGTCGTGGTACTATGGTTGTTCTCAGGTTTTGGAGATAACCGAACCGAATCAAAAAGAACCGTTGACTGTTGATTTTCTTCTAACCAAACCGAATTATGTATTTGGTCCGGGTTTAGGTTTTAAGTAATATCCGAACCGAAAACCAAATCGAACTGACCCGAACCAAAGAATCGAAAGTAGAATCAAAATCTTATATATATATATATATATATATGAACAATTTTATATTGAAGTGTTTTTTGTATTTATGATGTCTTTATTGTATTTGAGATTTAATTTTATGTTATTGTAATGTGTTTGAATGTTTAAGATAGGATAAATATGATATTTTTCGGATATTCGGTTCGTTCAGTTCTAATTCTGGTGAAAACAAAATTTCCAAAATTCAATTAGGTTTATGAGATCTCAAAATCTCCAAACCGAACTGACATGTACTCTTCCCTAATGGGTACAAGAGATGCATAATATAATAATAAAAAAATATAATATTAAAATAATAATATACATTGTAAAATTTAATTAAAAATAAGTAAAAATGTTAATTTTATAAAAATTTCTTAAAGCCATGAGATGATAATTATACCTTTCAAAATAAAGGTAACAATTCTTGTATTATCTATAAAGAATAATATAAAATAAAAAAATAAAATTGTGAATTCATGCTAAATATAGTAATACACATATTGAATTGGGGAAAAAAAGACAATGTTGGTGACGGTCATGTTTTGGTTTTCTGACGTCAACAACAAAAAAATTGTAGATTATTGTAAAACTATATATGTGATCAAATTAAAAATAGAAGAAGATTAAACTAAATTAAATTAGATAAAAGAGAATCAATTAGATCAACTCCTATTAAGAAGATAAAATTATATATGCGATCAAAATTAGGGGTGTGCTTGTATAAGGTAGATGAAGCATTTAACACTCTAGCATTTGTGTTTTTGACCTATAATGTATGTATGTTTCAGTGGCATATTGATTGCGTTTTCACAAAATCTTCTTCTTTGTTACTTTATTTTGTTTCCAAGATTATTTTTGGCCCAATTTTTTCTACAGGCTCAATTTAATTTAAACTCAATTAATACGTGCGTGCAACATATTTCATTCATCCTTATTTCCACAGATTTTTATTTACTTGTGTAATTTTTTTATAACTGTTAGTAGCCATATGATATGATCATATTTTTTTCAATGTAATTTTTTCATTATTTTTTTACGAGGAAGGATCATATTTTAAGTTATTTCTCTACTTCTGATCAATTAATAAACATTTATTCCTTATATCATAGAATAATTTTGAGCAAACAAAACTTTAAGAATGTTAAGTTTCATGGCAATAAATTTTTTTCTCCTAATAATTGTCATTACAGATTTTTTTTTTGTTATGAATTGTTAATACAAATTCAAACCATAACAAAACAAATCACAAGTTACCAACAAAAAAAAATAGACAATGACATATCTAAATGCAAAAGGTAATGCCAATAATGAAAAAAAGAATTAATTAACTAGTTACACTATAATTCAACATTTCTAATTTGAAAAAAAAAACAAAAAATCAACTTCTAAGGACAAAATATGGAATACAAATAAATGTTCAATCCATCTCAATCTAGCAAATCTATCACAATCTAACAAATATAATCTACTTTTACAATCTATTTAAAACAAACACTCTCAATCTTTAAAAAAAAAAACTAAACTAATCAAGTAAGTTATTTAAATATTAGGAGAAGAAACCCTAGGTTGAATATATGAAATTGCAATCAGTATAAATAATAGTTAGAAAAAAATTGCTCAACAAGTGTTTTAGGATTGATCAAAATGTGAAAGGTAGTCCTTTCTTCTAAGAAAACATCCTAAATTAAATCCTCAATTAGAATTGTCTTTCCACAAATTTCTTTCAATATCATGGGAAGTAAATTAACAACAGGGACCCACTATTAGGATTCTATTAAATAGGGATGAATTACTCAAGTCGGGTATACATTAGGGACTACAAATTGTTAATTACCCTAAAACTTTAAAAATCTCCCACGGCGAAGAGAACACACTTCACTGGGAAGGACCTTGCAAGAAACTCCTTTGAAATTTGGGAGTCGCAGATTTGACGGTTACTGAGGCGTCGGATTGGGGCAATCGAGCAAAGCAAAAGCATGGACTTAATCTCCAATGCGTTTGCAGCGTTAGAGCTCGACGCCGAAGACGATCAAGTCAACAGCTCCGTCTCCTCCTCCGTACCTCAATCACAGTCAACTGATAACAGCAACACCGGTTTGTTCTCTTCTTTCTCTACGGTTCGCTATCATTAGGGTTTCGATACTCAGTAAAGTATTGGTGATATTCTGTTGGTAGGGAATGGCAAGAAGAAATCAAATGGCACGAGCACGGTGGAGAAAGAAAATGGGAAATCGGTGATACCGTCGGAAGAGTATAAGATGCCTCTTGTGTGGATTGACTTGGAAATGACTGGTAATTTGTGCATTAACATATAATGAGAAATCGGTGATTCTTGTTTTTTCCTGGTAATAGTCTTTTAAGTTCTTGATTTTTGCTGGTAATAGTGTTGAAGTTCTTGAACTTTTTTGGTTCATCTGTCATCTTTTTTGGCATCTATCATGTACTTCTGATGAATGATTTGAGTAGTTGTGGGCAGATATGCTTTTGCAGTGTAAATGAATAGAAGAGACAAGATGAATCATTCTAATTGTGAAAGGTTCAAATAAAAAGTATACTATATGGAAGAAGACCGATAAGGAAGATATATAGACACTTAAGGGTTTGATGGGACAATACCTAAAATGGCTTGGTGATATGTTGTCAGTGTTGAAAATGATTTGGGTGATAAAGGAAGAGAAGAGGTTTCTTTCTGTCTTTCTTTCTTTTTTACCCCTACCCCGCAAGAGTTTTTGTTTCGCAACTGTTGGGTATTTCCCTCTAGCAAAGTGGTAAATTTTGTAATTTATTTTTTATGCTTTGGATGGCTGCCACATGTGTGCAATTGGCGTTTGGCTCAACTTAGAATCTTGGAAATCATTAAATGGATTACAAATGTAAATGATATTAGCTTACATTATACTAGAACATATCTGGATACTTAAGGTTTTGACACTGAATCTTATTGTATTCTGGAAAATTGCACCAAAAATTCTTTTACAGCTATCTCAAATGTCAATACAGTAATTTTTGAAAAAGAGATTGTTTATAGTTGGCTTTGAATGAGAACATATGAGAGCAATCTTTCAATTATTGGTTGTTCCATTTCATTTATCCTACAAGTTGGCACGGTTTGCCATCGGATGTTGCATGGCATAAGATGTGTGCATTAGTTTTCTCATTTTCTTTCATCTGCCACCATGCAGGTTTGAATGTCGAAGTTGACAGAATACTAGAAATTGCTTGCATAATTACAGATGGACATTTGACCAAATCTGTGGAGGTACGTTCTATCTGTAGCAAGATTTCTTATGCTTGATTCATGGCATTGGTTTGTGATTTTCAGTTATTGCATTGCATCCATTGTGTTCTAATTGTGCACGATTTGACCTTATTGCACCTCTCAAGTATATTTATCAATGAAGTACTTGGATGTATATAAACATTATATGCGCTTATGAATTTTGCATAAATAACAGGAAAATATCAGCTACTTCTTTCTCATAATCCAATAATGTTACTCCTTCTAGGGTCCTGATTTAGTTGTTCATCAAAGCAAAGAGTGTTTAGAGAATATGGGGGAATGGTGTCAAACTCATCATGCAGCTAGTGGTAAGTGCAGTATAAAAATAAGCAGTGATTCTTTCATGCTTTGTTAAAATATTCTGCTTTAGTGACAATTCACAATTTTGCAAATACTCTAGGGTTAACAAACAAAGTTCTCCAAAGTACTCTTACTGAAAGAGAAGCTGAAGAACAGGTTTGTGAAGATATTCTTTTTGGAAATGCCTTTGCTATGTATAACTTTTAAAATTGTGAACACATTTAGTAGTGTTATCATTATTCTTGATAGTTGCATATTTATAGCCATTAGCAATGTAATAAGAGCCGGTCATACTTTCAAACTTAGGAAGGGGCTAGGTCGCTATTCTGGATGTGTAATAACCAGATAATGTTAAACTGGTCAACAACATCTAGTTTGTCAGTAAGGTTTGCCCATAGTCAGTCAAAACTTTGTTTAACCTGCCAGTCAAGTGTCTGGCTTGACCTTGATGTTACCAAGTTAGAGTTGGGCTAAATTATAAAATTTCTACTAAAGTTGGAGAAAATATGAAAATAGAAGAAAAGGATCATGGTTGAGCTGATGGGACTTGTGGATGGCTCAAAGAAAAGTTAAGTAGAGGCTCCAGCTTACTGTCTGTTGTGTTTGACTGTTTGTATGTGTTGATGGATTCAAGAGGGAGGGAGGGAGTCTTTTCCTGGAATTTCATCATAGAGAACTAAAAAAAGAGATAGAGAAAGATTTAACCTCACCTTTCTTTTTCTAGTGATAATGGAATTTCAGCAAAGTCTCAGCATAGAGAAAGATATCATGTGATTTCTAATCTAGGAAAGAAAACAATATGATCACTGTTTGTTTCTAGACATTCTAGAGTCAGTTTAAATTATCACTAATAAATAGCAACTGCAGAAATTACACTTGCTACTATTATTACTTTTTTTTTGTGAATGAAATGAAGAATTAAGTAAAAAAGAACTGACCTTCATGAATAGGGATGCATGGACATATTTTTGAATGCATAATTAGCTTTAGTATTTGAAATTTGGTGCCCGAACCCATCAGTTGCCCCCTGAACTTTCCCTAAAAATCCTTCAAGCCCCTTGAACTTCTTTTTGAAAGTTGATGTCCTCAATAGGTGAAGAAAAAAGTTCAGGGGGTTTGAAGGCTTTCCAGGAAAATTTCAAGGGGCGATTGATGGGTTCGGCCAAATTTGATCATACATTAATTAGTTTTTTGGTCAGTTGTGATATGCACGACCAAATCCTGCGAATCTAATCTTTTTTATGTATAATTTATTAATAGTTTATGTGCCATCCTAACAAAGTTAATGCTCTATTTATGCTGGCCCATAAGTTTTACGTGATATATTTGAATAATGCAGGTTATGTATTTGTTATGTCATGTTGCTGCATGCACATATCTAAGATTTATTTAAAAATATATGTTGGAGCAATGCAGGTTATAGAATTTGTTAAGAGACATGTGGGTTCATACACGCCTCTTTTGGCAGGGAATTCAGTATATATGGATTTCATATTTTTGAAGGTATCTTATTCTCTTTTGACCTTTATGCTGTAACTAGACATAAGGATTATGCTTTTTGTTTTCCAAAATGATTTTCTGTGAACAAATCTAATCCTTGTAAGAATTTTGTATGGTATGTTAGTTGCTTTGCAGATATTGAACTTCAATATTTTTAATATTTTTCTGTTAACTTCATTGTTTCAACTTGTAGTTAGTAAACAACTGTTCTTGATTTTTTTCAACTCATTATTATTTTCCGTAAGATCGAAAAAGTTATTTGTGGCATTGTTTGATCTAGAAAGTGTTACGAATATACACTTTATTGAAATATTAAATTCATTTTGCTACTAATTGCTTGATAAATTTACATAATTCTATGTATTGGGTACACATAAATGCTTATTTTTTGGCCAATGATACACATTAATGTTTGAACTTTAGTTTGTTACAATTAACCTGTTTTTTTCCTCTCTTTTGCCAGAAATACATGCCAAAATTGGCTGCTATCTTCTCTCATGTTGTTGTGGACGTTAGCAGTGTCAAGGCTTTGTGCATTCGTTGGTATCCCAGAGGTAAACATCAACCATCACCATATTAGTTAGTCTATGAAAAGACGAACATCACCCTTGCTCAATGCTTGTGCTTTAGATTCTCTACCTCTACTTTGTCTTGTTATTTTTCTCTAAAAGGCCTCCTAGCAGTATGTTAACTTCCATTTGCCTTAATAATAAAAGGTAAACTTCACTTCGACACCTGATATTATTTTTCTCTGCAAAGCTACCCAGCAGCTTGTTAACGTTTTTTCCCTTGAAAAGATATACCTGTTTTTCACACTGCAATTGAGATAAGCTTCCATTATGGTACAGCTATTTTTTGTAAGGACATTCTGAGGATGGATCCAGTTGAATGTAATTAATATAGGGTTGGGGTATAATTGAATCAATCATTGCTGCTCATACTTGTGTTTTGGGCCAGAATCTGAACATTAATCTTGTTTCTTATAGAAGATAAATGCCAACATAATCTTCTCGAATTTTTGCGAAAAAGTGATAAACACTTCGTAATTGCAGATAATCAGAAAGCGCCGTCGAAGGAAAACAAACATAGAGCCATGGATGATATCAGAGAAAGCATTAAGGAACTCAAATACTTTAAGCAGCACATCTTTAAGCCGAAGTCGAAGAAGTGATGAAGTGCAGGTAATATTTTCCTGCTGTGGAGAGGTCAGTGTAGTGCACCTCCTGCTCTTAGCTGTCTGTTGATACTGACTGTTAGAAGGTTCAGATTGACCTGGAATAAAGCATTTGAGTTAGTTTTAGATGCTAGTTTTAGCTTCTCATTGCCGGATATGAATTCGTATAGTGCAATTTCTTGTACATCATATGTTCTTCCTCCAAACTGTAGTGACCATCTTGATCATGCTTCCCCAGCAAAAAAGTTCATCGTGATTACACTTCTGGCAAATCTTGATTTTGAATGGTCCTTTTTTTAATATAGTTTGTTGTTTGTACACGACTTGGTTGCTACATAGAAAATCACTCGGTTTACCTTTCGAAATTTCGAGTTGTAAATTGTAGGGTTAATCATACAAATATACGACCAAAAAAAAATGCAAATTCACAAATACATTAAGATGTCAAAAAGTTATCACAAATACCAGCACAAAATAAAGAATTTCTAAAATAGTACAGTTTGACTATGCATTGATCGTGCTCTTTGAGCCAGTTAAAAATGTGTATAAACTAAGTACAACATGAGTATAAATCGACTACAACAACAAAATAAGAATAAAATGAGAACAAATTCTAACAAATGAGTACGAGTTATTTAAGGCCTGTTGATTACACCAATAAATGCTTATAAAAAATTAGTGGAAAACAAGAACAAATAAGTACATAAGAGGAACAAAAATGAGTACAACCAAAAAAATAATAGGGACTGAAAGCTTCATATTTTTTTTTATTATTCGAGTACAAAAGGAAAACAAATCGAGTACAGTAAATAAAATTTAATGAGCACACAACGAGTACATGCCAAATTTAGGTATTATCTTATAATTTCCAACTAACAATGACAGCAGAATGAGTACATAACAAGTACAACCTAAAAGTAGGTATTATCAACTTTAGATTTCTACCACCACCAACACTAGATCGATCTTCGCCACTGTCACGACCCATTCCCGGGACCGCGACCGGCGTACGAAATGAACCGTCTATGGGAGCCCGGCCCATCCCGCACAAACCTCATAGTACAAAACTTATACCCAAACATCATATTTAAAGAAATATGAATAACAATTAAAAATATAATCTTTGTTTATTAAAACAAATCATACATA
>CAODLS010799555.1:0-17642 GCA_948243855.1 Flueggea neowawraea | reverse complement strand
AGCAAGCATGTAGGAAAGATGTTGAACGTGCATTCAGAGTTCAAAAGTCAGGATTTGCAATCGTTGCAAGCCCAACGCGTTTTCTGAAGGAAGAGTGTGCTACATGACATAATGTCTGTGTTTATTATCATGCACAATATGATTGTCGAGGATGAACGTGATCTCAACGCACAAATTATAGAAGTAAGAGAAACGTCACCTCCAATGGTTGAAATCATTCAAGATGAAGATATTCGATTTCAACAATTTGTAGATCGACATAAAAAAATCGGGGACAACAAAGCTCACTATGATTTATGCAATGCTTTAATTAAGCATTTATGGGTGCAATTTTCCAATTCAGAGGATCATTGAGATGAATGTGTGACTGTTTTTTCAATTATGTTGTACTTTCAATTTAGTTAAATTTTCTGTTTGTGTGTATGTTATAAATTTTAATAAAAAATATATTTTTATGAAAATTTATTTTATTTTGATTATTATATTAAAAAAAATATTTTTAATATTTATATGTTATTAAAAATATCAAAATATTTTTTTGATTGAAAGAACAAGTGTAATAATTAAATATATGTGCAAGTTGTTAAATAATAATAAAAAAAGAGTTATGGAGAGGAATATGCTTGAAATATTTTATTTGGTTTTAAAAATGGAGTAAATAGATGAAGTGACTTTTACTGTAATTATTACATTTTGGTAGTATTTGTAGTTGGAGATGGCCTTAGACAAATAAATCTCCAATAGTAGCTAATAAAAACATTAATTCAATCAAAATTCATGAAAAGAACCAGGACAACATTCTCATGGATTCATCTTTCCTCAATTCCATGATAATCAACTCCTCAGCTGAGCACCTCCATTTTATACAATCAATATTTTCATCTTTGGTGTGCAATGCAAATTAGATTCATAAGTTTGGCTGCAATAAATTGCTTAAGCATGGATGTACTGTTACTTGATTAATCCATTAGACGTTTTAAAAAAATTGCATAGGCACACATGAGCACGAAACTGTGGTTGCAGACCAAAAGACGTATCTCTACGTAAACAGAGATAAACTCGACTTGGAAAAAAGCCAAAGATTACAATCACGTGTATGCATTGATTATGCATAAGCACCTAGAGATACTTGTGGAATTAGCACAATACCAACCTTTCTTAAATCCCTTATCAATAGCATCCCAATAGTTTCCTTGGCATAATAAGCTAATCCAAGACGGCTGAACGCCTTGCTGTAATTTGGGTTCGATGGATTTATGATAGTCCTTAATTGCTTCACCGTACCTGTGGACCTGAGTGTAAGCAGCTCTCTGTCATATAACTTTATCAGAACAACAAAACTAAACTTTACGGCACATATCTACAGAAGATGCTTCCCTTGCATATCATGTTAAATCTTAGTAGACAATATCTTTTAAAATCGTAGACTTTGTTTCTGGTGAAGTTACAGGTGAAGCTTTCTTTTCGTGAGTAATAGTCATAAAAATGAATTGACAAGATAGAAGCTAATATGATAAGTAATGAAAACACGAAAAAATCATGCAAGACCAAGAAAACGAGAGAAATGTTAATAGAGGAAAGAAATGAGGATTCTCAAATAAAACTCAGTTAAAACACGGGAAATAGCAAACACCAAATGGATATTATATTTTAATTTTGTTAGTCATATGAATTTCCTTCAGTAATTGACTTGATCAAATGTCTTCTCATTTTTATTGTTGGCAACTAATCCTGGCAAAAATAACAGCGGCAAACTCTGATATTTTTATTGCAACGTGGATCTGTTACAATAGTAAACAGCATTTATTTTCAGCTCTACAAGAGCCAGAGATGCCACACACGTCACACGTCAGAGATTCCCCTGTTAAAGATGTAATTACATGTACAGATTGACCAAAGATTTTATTTATTTATTTGCATAAAATCGGCATACACTTTATTATATTTATTCATAGTTATCCTTGATTTTTTAGTTTCTTTTTTTAGGAGGTGTTTTTTTGGTCAATCTGTACGTGGTATAATTATTCACATTGAACGTTATTTAATCGATCGGTATATTGTAAATAAACTTATAGTATACTTTTAATAGGTTACAATTGCATATCATCATTGTGACAGTACATTGATTTCAAAATATTAACTTTTTGATTCACAATTGTGGGTATACTATTGATGATACCTAAATAATAAGATCATCGGTTATACTCCAAATAGTCACAGAAAGAGTTATGGTTATCATCAATGCGAAGCATTACAAGAAGTTAATATCTACTCATTAATACAAACTCAATAAAAATGCATTGACAACAACATCTTGAGGTACGTTCTACTTGCTACACACACAAATACTCTGTCAAACTCACTACTGACTTGAGCGTCAAAAAATCCCTTAGGAAGTATCCCGACCTCACCGTATTCTGTTTTTTCAGGTCTCTAGGCGATGTTTACGTTTTTCTAGTGTTCGAATTGTTCGTGTTTATTAATTATTGTTTTTCAGTTTCCTAGGTAACAAAAATTAGTGTCATCTGTGGAAAAACTGAACAAAAAACCTTGTTCGTACCACCTACTCATTTCATCATGGTGCAAACACATTCAAGCCTCGAATTTTGTTAGGGACTGGAGCAATATTTTACATGTGGTCAAAATTGTAAATTTTAGAAAGTTAGGAAGATTTGTAATTTTTAAGAAGATTAATTTATAAATTTTGATAGAATAAATTTGTAATTTTTAAAAAAATAGAAGATTAATTTATAAATTTAAAATACTTATAGGACTAATTTATAAATTCTAAAAAATTTAGGGACTAATCCATATTTTTCAAGGTCTTAGGGACTAAACTATAATTTTACATAAGTCGGGGGCTAAACTATAATTTTACGTAGATTCAAATTTTCGAGGTTTTAGAGTTAGATCTTCGACCGAAATAGGTCTTTCATCGTCAGACGAGTGTTTAAATTTGCATTTGCATTGTATAGATTTTGGTGCCGCCACAGTACCAGTCTCACGTCTTTAATTCCACTCTAATAATTTTTTCAGCTTCGTGTTTCGGTCAGCGAGGTTAGCCAACCACCAATGGTGCATGACTAAGTCATTCAGCTTGGATATCCATGTGAGTGAAATGGCTGCTTCAAACACATCGATTGTATCTTCTAAATCTATATCATTTTTTATGTGTTTAGACCTCTACAAGTAATCTGAAATAAAAAAATGATAGAAAATCTTAAAATTTGACTTATGTGAAAACCTCCGCTGTGAAATCCTACTTGGATATTAATTGAAATTCTAAAATAGTTATCATGTTTTGAAATAGAATTTTTTGCTGATCTAAGTATTCGGATCAATAATAAGGAAAATGTTTTCTAAAATGAATATTTTGTTGAATTGGTATTTTCCCTAAAATAAAGATTGTTTATTTCATTTAGTTTATGTTATATATTCGATGGTTATTAATCTATTACCTATTTGGCTATATTCTTATTGAGATGATAAGAATTTGCAATTTTAATTTTTGCAATAATTATAGTTTAATTATTTTGACTCGAGACACATTTGTTATGAGGATAAACATAACTTTTGGTATACCAATGTGAAGGCTTAATTACCAGTGTAGGTGGTAACCTGTGTGTTTAGCTAACACACGTGACCTATATGTTTCTAGTAGCGGAGTCCACGTATAATCTAGTGGCGGAATCCACATATGATTCTGATTTTGGATATTGACACTGGTCCCCTGTCAGGCTGTTTAGTGTCATATAATTTTTGTCGAGAAATAATAAATTTGGTGAGACTGTATTATTACTCATTCTTTCGTAGTATATTGTTATGCAATTTGACAGGGTATATCTTGTTGGAGCACGTATACTGCAATGCTCGCGGATGTACTTAAGATCAGTTTCTGCCTATCACAGTTTTGAGACCCTTAGGGTGGACGATGTACTATTTTGAGCCTTTAAGACTGTCGGTTGTTAGTCCCTTTGAGTTAGCTACCATTTGGATTCTTAAGATTGCTAGTTTATTTTGATCTGGTCTAATCAACGCAATTTTTAATATAATACGGGTGTACGATCAATGCTATTAGCTTTGCTTATCATCCGACATGATATCTGCATTGCACAATTATTGATTTTGATAGCAATTTATTTTGGGTCAAACGGTAATTTTGCACGAATGCATGTTAAGCTTTTATCCCTGTTTTATGGTACACGTCATGTAAATAAATATTTTGTACATTTGTTGTTTGTTTTGGATGTGAACGATTTCAAAATGCATTTCAGAACTATTACTTTGTGTGTGTGTGTGTATATATATATATATAGTATTTTTGAACTATTTTCAAAATGGTCTTTGTGAGACACGTTTGAGGTAATTTGGAGTATCGTTTTCTCACTAGGGATTCTTACCCCTTTATTCTTGTTTCTTGTCTATTTTCCTATATCTTATTTCTCAGGCTCTCTTTTGGCCTCCGGTAACCGTTCAACATCTTGTACCTAGTGAGGAATTCCTTTTGCTAATGAGTGCCTTTTTGGACGAGCTCTGTTTATCTTTGCAATAGAGCTTTACACCGGGTTGTTGTTGGGTTTTCTGGGTTATATTTTGTCTTTCGGATTTATACTTATTCTCATTTATATTTCCGTATTTATCTGATATTATGCCTTCGTTTTGTATAACTTATTATATATACAAATAATTTCTGTATAAAAGTGTTTTATACTTTATAATTGGCTTAATAACTATTTTAATTGAATAAGTTTGGTAGAATATCTGATCTTTGAGGCTTATACGAGATGGGTCGGACTTTCACAGACAGTTTGCTTCGTATGCCGGTCACAACCCGACTTTGGATCGTTACAATTTTTATTTAAGTTATTAATTTAGAATTTTTTCCCTCTATTTTCTTGATCAATTATAACACAATTATATATTATTTAGTATATAATTCACTTTTGATTTTTTTTTGTTAAGGCAATAGATATCAAATTTTAATGCACATATTTTACAAGAAATTAAGGTATTAATCTTCCTCCTAAATAAAGTTATGAGCGTTGATTAATTATACTCAAATGTAAGTTTTTTGTTACTTTTAGCTTCATTTTGGCTCAAATAAAAAATATGTTGTAGGTGGTAATAAATACTTGTTATTGATCAGAGAAATTAATGAAAACCATAGTTTCAAACTTTTAAAAAAAATATTTTAAGACTTTCTTTATTAATATTAATATTAAAATTTTAAATCCCTTTATTTGTGAGTAACAATAAATTTGAAAATATTTTAATTTTATATAACTGAATTATTATTTTTAAATAAGAAAATTTTAATTTTTTTATTTCACTGTATCTATACTTTTAATATAGTAACATTTGATGTAGGAAAGGATTTATTGTAAGTGGCTACGCATTTAGACCAATTAATCATTTCCTATATTTTATGAGAAAAAATAAACATTTCGTTCCTACATTTTATGAGGAAAAATAGGATTAATTATTTCCTATATTTTATGTGAAAAATATGAATTTTTGTCCTATATTTTATGAAAAAAATAGGAATATTTATGAAATCAATAAAAGAGTAATTTAGATGTTAAGGGTATGAGAAAAAAAAGGAATTTTCATGAAACCAATAAAAGATTATTTAATTAAGAGTATTTGATATTTTTTTTTATTTTCTACATCCATACTATATATAGTATAGATATAGATAATCTACCGATAGTGTTATTTTCTCTTTTTTTGAAGGGGTACCCATAGTTTTACTTATGTTCCACAAATATTAACATAGAATTAAACATGATAGATGTATAGTGATAATTTGATGTTAATTGGATAATGAGTTGTATTAGTTAATAAAATAATTGCATATGTTCACTTTCACCCTTCATTGAGAAGCACTGTTATTATCTTAAGTTAGTATCGTAATTTGACAAATTTAAGAATTCATATTTTGTTACTAATTTACTTTATACTTTTATTGTAAAGATCTTAAGAATTCATATAAAAGTTAATATTCAAACGACTACTACTTTAATTGATATTTCTTAAGAATTTTAAAGGTACTTACATTTGATTTGATATGTGGGAGCATTTGTTACTTTTTTTTATTTTTTTATGGAGATACTTTTTAAAAAATTTTACAGAAAAATGATATCTATTTTGATGTTGTATTCCTAGTTGCAATAAAAGTGCAACAATTAAGGGAGTTTTGCCGTTTAATATTTATTTTATCCAAGTAATTATTTTTTTATCAAACAACAAGGGTATTTTAAACTTTTTTTTGTTTTCCATATCTATACTTTTATATAAGTATATATATAGATATATAGATAGATATAGATAATATTTTCCAGGTTATTCTTTAAGCCATACTGAATTTAACATACATTCTTCTCTGGTAGAACGTAAAATCTTGCGCCTTATTGGCAAATATTTGTTGAGATGTTTATCCTTTAGAAAACTGGGGCCAAATGGTATGAACTTGACTGTGTAGGTGGAGAAACATTGTGATGTAACTACTTCGGATGATTCTTCTGAGTGTACTGATCCTTGCAAACTTAAGGTGAGTGCCATGCAAAGGATGATTTCCTCAGATTCAGTCATCTGTTTCGATATTACAGTTATGCATGTTTGCAATTTGCTTTCCAAATCTTGACCAGTCAACATGAATTTGCAAATTGATGATAGTGGACTGAAAAGTGAGTTGATACTATCAATTTTGTGAAGCTCAAGAAAACAAAGTACTGCTCCTCTTTGACTTGTGTGTTTTAGCATCGAGTAGATACAAAATTATGGTTTGTACGTCATTATCTGTTATTCTTTCTAGAAGCAGTTTCTTGGACCAAAATAAAGTATTGAAAGCTTGGGTTTGAGCATGGTGTTCTACAATTGTGGGCCATACAGCAATTGCCTGAGTTATGTTTCCGTGTCCATTTTGCTTCTCATTTTGCCTTTTCTTCTCACTTAGCTGTTCCTAATTCTGACCCCTACCCACGTTGCTCACTTTTTTTTTTCTTTGCCCATTTCTATTGATTTTTGCATTTTCAATGATCATGCAATTCAGTGAAGGCAAGTATTGCAAAATTTAAAAGATGTTCTTTATGGCATCAAATTTTAAACTCTTTTTGATTTATATGTTGATTACTCTCACTTGTCCCTTACAGATTTATGACTGAAAACACTTGTTAAGAGTTTTTTACCGCATCAAGGATGTCGTGTTAAGTGGAAAATTGATGACTTGTTGAAGATGTTGTCAAGGATGCTGCAAATGCGTGATGCTTATGGTGGAGCTGTGCCATGGTACATGGAAAATTATTAGTCATTTTAATATTTCTAGTTCCTGGTTAATTTCTCTTCCCACTCTATTCTTTCTGAATGAGTTTTAATGGTCAATAATAACTAATTTATTGGATGGGTTTTATTGATGTCCTAATTTTCTTTAACAGCAAATCAGTATTTCTTTGTTTGAATTATTTCAATTGTAATTGCTCCTTTTTTTTTCCCTTGAATGAACAGCTTTATTTTAGTTCTTCTCTTTCCTCTTTTACTTTGTTTCTATTGAAAATGTATGCACTCATAATTTTGTTATGTACATTGATAAGTAGGTGAGCATAGATATTTCATGTCGAATTTGGTTCAAAGACATTATGCATTTGAATTTAGTGCACTGAGATGTACGCATCCCTATGTTTGCAGATAGAAAACAAGGCCCATTTCTATATTCTTTGGCTGAGACATTTTGTTGATAAGCATTGCTTGGATAACTCATTTTCATTTATTTAGGAGTGAATAAGTTAAAATTGCTTTGTTCCTGCTGTTTTTCAAAATAATGCATAAATAGAGAGGGAAGATATTATGATAAAATATGAACATTGGATTAATACTGAGTTGCAATAATTATTTTGTTGGCTGTTGTCCTCAATTAAATACTTTCAATATTAATTTTCAATTTTGCACTTTTATGAGCAGTGTCAAGACTCGTATCAGATTAGATGCTGTGAAATCGGTTCTCCGGCTTTCCAGAAGATGGGACTTACATATCTCCCCAGATATTTTCCGATTCGCTATAGTAATTGCAAAGGTTTCTACTATTTGATTGTGCATGAGTTGAGGCCTGCAGAGTTTGGAGTCGTAGATTAATTTGGTCTTTGGAGATTTTTTTTCTTCCAAATAATGCAATTTTGAACAACAATCATGTAATGGTTACTTACTGCTTTCTCAATATGTTCTATCAAATTTCAGGACCCTTCTTCTTTCGTGACGAAAGCTTTTCTCGATAAAATACATAACCTGTGCAAGGAGTACGTCCTACTGTAGATATTCATGTGCTTTTGCACTAGCATGTCAGTTTCATCCCAGGGATCTGCAGGATGCTGTATGTTTTTTCTTCATCTATGTGGATATGGCATAGTATATTAACTCGTCATCTTGTGTAATTGTCTCTGATATATTTGTTCTGATATTGATCATGTCGTCGCGTAAATATATGGAAGATTTTATCAATGATTCAATTCTTCATTCTAAGCCGTGGCTGCAAGTGTCACAACTTTCATAGGGTCTGGAGTAATATGGAGAAATATGAATTCATTGCGCAACTTCCATGTATGCCAGCTTAAATGAATAACATTGCACAACAAAGACTTCTCTATTCCTAGGGAAATCAAAAAATTCCACCACCCTTGACATTTGACCTCAAACCAAGCCACCTGCGCATGTTGACAAAGAAATAGCAAATGCTCAATGGTTTCTGCATGCAGAGCTTCTGAGCTGAGGCAAAAGTATCCTGACTTACAGTATACTTTCCATTCTTCTTGTAGTGCCATTCAATATGATTTGTTTGATTGTGTTGATTTGGCTTCTCGGATTGCAGGACGAAAGAGCGAACCTTTATTAGAAGAAATTCTGGTATTTTTAAAACAAACAAAAAAATTGTTTAGGGAATATGGAATTTGTGTAATAAGAAAGTTTATTTCTATATACAATGCAATTCCTTGAGGGGAAAAAAAAAAATCCTGAATCAAAACTTATTCTCCTACTCTACATTTCTCCTGCTTCTACCATGAGTTTATACTTCCCTTTCTTGCAATTCTTGGACTAGTTTCTTGATTTTTGCAACTTTTTATTTGCTTTTATTTTTACAGATATTGTCCATGAGATTTGCATTTAGAAACTGGCCTACAACTGTTTACTTTGGTAACACTTGTTCGACTGTTTCGGTCTTGCTCGTGTGCCTTATTTGCGCCAGTCGCTTGGGTAAATTTGTGGAGATCCAATTTGATTCAAGAGGAAGGATTTCAAGAACTGTCATCAGAACTTATATGCTAGAAAACTCACGAGTGTGCCAAGATTCCAATCCTGAGAGGATTTACCACTAATCCTGGGAGACAGCTTGTATGGCGCAAATAATCATACTCAACACCTGTCACTAAAATTTCTTAAGTGCCACTTATCATGTTCTCATATTATAGTAGAACTTAACCTGAATTTATGTTTCTTATTTTACTACTTTCTATGTCTACATTAAAGATGGCATTTGACTATGATTTATAATGAAATTCTATTCAACTTGTAAATCATTTTCAGTTTTTGGTACTCTTCGTTGATTTTGTGGATGACTAGTATTTGTTTGTTAATCATTTAAACCAGTCAAATTTGGTCCGATATTACTTCAAGTTGTCATCTTCTATAATCAATATGTATATATATATACTTATAGTTAAGGAGTTTTCTCATACTTTCGACAAGTAGATAACTTATTAGATACTTTCGACAAATGAATAGTTTAGTAGATTGACACCTACCATTTTAATCAATTATGTAATGTAAAAATATGAATCTGTATCTTAATTGATTAATTAATGTCATTTGTATCTTTAGTGGTTGCTCCACTTTCAATATGAATCTTCTTAATCTTAGGCACCCACAGATCAAACAAGTTTCCGCTGTATAAAAGTGATTCTGATCATACTTTAATTTATTGGTTAATTATAGGTTTCTACATATAATTCAAAACCATATCATGCATTGGACGTTAATTTTATGAGAACCAACCAAGACATAAGTCCTTAGCTAGATTACTTTTTGTTTTTTAATAAATCCTTGGCTAGATTACTTGATTATTAATTATATCATCCTCGTATGATTTGCATTGGATAAGTCTTGCTCCTCATTTACCACATCGACCATCTAAATTAAAGAAAACACAAAGCAAACAATATTAATATTTTATTCTGTACATTGAGAGTAAATAATAGAAGGAGATATATTAGATTTCTAGATTAAATGGACAGCATAATAAGAAAAATAATATAAAATAAATAGAGATCAATGACAACATCAAACATTAACAAAAAGATTCTACAAATTTAATTAATTATGGTTAGAATTAGTCCATGAAGAATTCAAGTGCGTTAATATATACAATAGTTCGGCTCTTTTGCTTGTTATATAAGAATTGTTCATTCCTCTGTTGTTGAATCACTAAGTTTTGCAATATTAAGAAAGAGAGATGGGAGACCAAATACCAATTAGTATAAGTGGAATTATGTACAAAATAAGGCCTTATATTCTGATGATATGCGTACAAATTGGGGCGGCAGGGACGTACATAGTAAGCATGGTAACACTAAACCATGGCATGAATGTCCTCATTGTTTACTCTCAACTTATAGTTTTTTTATAAGTTGTTTTATTTACTCCCATTCAGAATTAAACTTTAGACGCCTTAACGCTGAAATTGACTTCAGTAGTGTATTGTTAGACCAAGTTGTAGTTAATTTATACATTTTCAAGTTCAATAGATAACAAAGCGTTTGGACAGGTTGGAACGAGTGAGTATTAAGGATAGAAGAAGTCAAGCTAAGGTTATTGGAAACATTGCAACGTTTGGAGAAGCTTTGTTGATGACTATTTATAAGGGACCAGTTGTTCCTTTATTTGGGTCGAGTAGTGGTATATTGGTGACCCCATGAAATGTTTTCTGCGTCCCTCACTGCGATATAAGCCACCATGCAAATAATGGTGATTCTTCTACTAAACATTGTGTGGCTGGAACACTATTTTTTCTTGTTGGTTGTGTCTCATGGTCTGCTTTCTACATTGTCCAGGTACTATTCTTTTGTTGTTTACGATACTCAACATGTCGTAATTTTAGAAATACATGTTATTCTTTCGTCCATAACAATAAAGAAATACCCAGCGGAGCTGTCACTGTCGTCGATGATACGCATGGCAAGAACCTCTCAAAGTTTACCTAAAGCACTTCTTGTTGCCAAACATCCCAGCACTTGGGCTGTTGGTTGGGATACCAGACTTCTTGCTCACTTATTTCAAGTATTGTTCCATATTTAATTAAACAATTCATGGTGGTTTTTCTTGGTATGTTAATTTAACATATAACGTCGTTGAGGGTGTTGTTAGCTCTGGAATCACTTATTACGTGCAAGGCCTTGTGATGAAGACAAGAGGTCCGATTTTTGTGACAGCTTTCAACCCTCTATGCACGATCATAGGTACTGCACTTGGCTCTCTCATTCTGGCTCAGAAACTTCATCTTGGTAGCTTGATATATGCACTAGTAAAATTCTAATTGATATGGCAGTGCATATATCAAGCTTTTGGTGGGAAATGTAATTATAGGAAAAGAAAAATTTAATTACTTGGTTAGCATATAAAAATACACAGAATTTCAATGACTCGTACATTATACAAAAATAATCTCAATTTATTGCATCGACCTAAGCTGATCGGTGTCATATTTATTCGGAGATCATAGCATATAATCTGCACGCATATGATGCAATCCACAACTAATAAGAACAAACGAAAGGCTGATCATATTATTACATTCCACAGCTACTTAATATTATTATTGTTATCATAACATTACAGAAAAAAATAAAGAAAAAATGTCAGGTTGTTTCATTGATCAATCAACTATGAAAATTTGTACACAGGTTTAGAAAAATAAAAGAGTTCGTTCCTTATCTTAGAGAAAAGGGGCAAAATGAGGAAAAACGGAAAACATTACAGGTTATATCGACGTTTTCAGCAGGATGTTGATCTTCCATCGGCCGTATCCGGAGCATTGCCCGGCTGAGCCGCACTGGAGAACATTTGCATCATTGACCTCAATGCTCCTCTTAGTTCTTCAGGAGTATTTTCTCCGAGATTCAAGTTACCGTTTCCGCCCATTCTTACTTCAGGATCATCTGATCCGCTATGATCTCTATCGTCTTGTTGTGTATCTTGAGAGTGTTGTCCTGCGCGTGCATTAGAAGCCATGTTCCACAACATGCTCGCCAACTCAGCTGGCATGGCGTTTGTATCAAATGGCATTGATGTAAATGGAGGAGGTATACCGTGGCTTCTTGACCCATTCGTAGACTGGTTATCAGATTCTTGACTATTATGACTAGATGAACTTCTTTTCTGCATCACAGAATGCTACTCATAAGTATCTTATTGCCAAATAAAGCAATTAAAAGAAAATGGAAAACTGCAACCGGTGAAGGATTTCCGTAAATTCATAGATCAAAACATATTCTATGTTTCTTGTACACACTAATTTTAAGAGATGTCTTACCAGGTTGTCCTACTCAACAGAAAACCATTTTTTTTTAATTTGTGATAGACTAACTGTTCAATCATCAAATATTAGCAAAAAATGTAATGAATGGATAACCTGGTTTTGCTCAGTCCGCTGCTGCTCTTCTTTCAATTTTTGCTCAGCCACCTGTTTTCACAATTAAAAACAAAGCATTGACAAAAGCAGTACTAGAGATAACATGAGCTACGAGCAAATAATGAAGGCACTGAGGAACTAACCCGAATGTTTTCCTTGATGGATTCACTGTTCGGGTCCAACTGCAAGGCTGAATGGTGAAAAGTGGACATCAGCTATCAAAAGATAGTAGTGGCTATGGAACTTGTACAAAATAAACTTCAACATTCTACATGCCAGAGCAACTGTCTGGTGCTAAAATAATTGGAAAATTGTAACGGGTCTTAGACAAATAAATCTCCAATAGTAGCTAAAAACATGAATTCATTTAAAACTCATGAAAAGAATCAGGACAACATTCTCATGTATTCATCTTTCCTATAATTTCATGATAATCAACTCCTCAGCTGAGCACCTCCAACTTGTACAATCAAAATTTTCATCTTTGGTATGCAATGCAAATTAGATTCATAATTTTAGTTGCAAAAAATTGCACAAGCTTGGATGTACTGTTACTTGAATCTTGATAAATGCATTAGATGTTTTAAAAGAAAATTGCGTAGGCACACATGAGCACGAAACTGTGGTTACAGACCAAAACACGTCTACATAAACAGAGATAAACTCAACTTGGAAAAGAAACACAAAGATTACAAGCACGTGTATGCATTGATTATGCATAAACACCTAGAGATACTAGTGAATTTAGCACAATACCAACCTTTCTTAAATCCCTTATCAATAGCATCCCAATAGTTTCCTTGGGCATAATAAGCTAATCCAAGACGACTGAATGCCTTGCTGTAATTTGGAACAATTTCGATAGATTTATGACAGTCCTTAATTGCTTCAGTGTATCTGTGGACCTGAGTGTAAGCAGCTGCCCTGCCATTTAACTATATCAGAACAACAAACCTAAACTTCACGACTCATATCTACAGAAGATGCTTCCCTTGCATATCATATTAAATTCTAGTACAAAATATCTATCAAAATCGTAGCAATCAAAAAAATAAAGGAATGTTCACGATAGAAATGGAAAAATAGACTTTTTTTCTGGTGAAATTACAGTTGAAACTTTCTTCTCATGAGTAATAGTCATAAAAATGAATTTACAAGATAGAAGCTAATATGATAGGTAATAAAAACACAAAAAAATAAAGCAAGACCAAGAAAACAAGGGAAAAGTTGTAAAGGAAAGAAATGATGATTCTCAAATAAAGCTCAGTTAAATCAAAAGAAATAACAAACACCAAATGGATATTAGATTTTAATTTTTGGTAGTCATATGAATTGACTTAATTAATTGACTTGATCAAATATCTTCTCATTTTTATTGTTAGGTAACCAATCCAGGCAAAAATAACAGCAGCAAATTCAGATATTTTTATTGCAATGTGGACCTGTTACAGTAGTAAACAGCATTATTTTCAGAAAGTCCAATAGCACGAGAATACAGCTCGATTGCGTCATTGTATTGCTTCGACTGCATGGCCCTGTTACCTAAACAAAAGATAGTAAGACAATCAGTTTAGAAGCAAGGACAACACCTTACATGGATTTATATTCACTCCTATCCAATGAAGACCACCCTTCCTCCTCCAGTGTTTCTAACGACAATCTCACTCACAAATATGAAAGCATAAGTGCAATTTTATCAATATATCTTCCTGTGGTGGTTCAAATGAATATTAGGAAAAAAAAGTATATTAAGTCTTTCTTGAAAAGCGTTTTATTGTCAGGGAACCTGAGAACAAGGAAAAGATTAAATGCATCCTTATGCATTGATAAACACATAAAACATTATATACCTTGTGACTTAAGCGCCTCTGCTAAGCTGTTCAGGTCATATGACTGACATCCACTTTTTTTCCATTTCCTAATTCATCTATTCTCGTTAATCAAGTGATAAGCAGTGGCATAATTAAAATAAGATAGCATATAGAACAAATATTTACTTATAATTTTTGCACAATGACATATATTCATACTTGAACAAAAATGGGGAAAAAAATTTATAATTACAAAGGAAAAGGAAGCTAGCATTTTGATGCACCTAAAAAGTAGGCAGTCATCGAAATTACATTTAAAGCATCATCAAATAACCGTGTTGCTTCATCAAGTTGGTAAGGGTCATCATTCCCGTCCGGCAAAGTCTTAAAAATAGTGAATTTACTCAAGAGCAGCAAAGAATTGGCCAAAAAGTTCATCTATGGATGCACCTGCCAACAGCATTATAAACAATTAAATCACATTAGATGCCTATAAATTAAACCCAAACCATCATCCTCCAAATCACATGCAAAATTTAGCGAATGTAGGGCACGAACTCACCCATTCTGTTGAAATCCGAGTGATTAGCATCAGTAGCAACATTCTTCTGAGGAAAGAAAGAATTTGTCGATGCAGGAACACTTCTCTGTTCATCAGCTTCGAAAGACCGAAACAAATTAACCAGCAACCCTGGCTCTACACCATCACCAGCGCTCTCAGAATCAAGCCTGAACGCTTCACTCAAACACTCCCTAGCAACCTCCAGTCCTTCTAAGTCAACTTCGGGAGCAGCCTCAACTACACCGAAACAATAACCGAAATAAGACAACTAATAACCAAATGCCGTTAAGGAAAATTAGTTATCGGCGTGAAACTAACGGGAGTCGATGAAGTCCAAGAAGGCACGGACGATGCGGCGGGAGAGACGAGAATCGCTTTTCAAGTTGGCCATTTGCGAGAGAGAGAGAGAGATGCGAAACGGAGTTAAGTGCGCTTGATAAGAGGGTGCACCATCAAGGCGTAATTTAGAATTGAGTGCTTCTTGTGTGAAAGGGACAATTGGGAAGGAAGGGATCTAGCCCAAGAGGAGTCGTGCCTGCCAGAAGAGAGTAGAGAAGTTGGCGTGTTTGGGAACTGGTTTGGTAATGAACCGCTACTAGAATTAAATTATATCCGAGCCGTCAATCAATGGACGACTGCCGTTTAAGAGGTAAAGATGGGACGACTGGTCAGCTAATTATTTGACATTTGTTCGAACCAGCAGTTGTTTCTTTCTCGTAACGGCTCAGTTGTTCAGTTTAACATGTATTAACAGCTAATCAATATTCTTTTTTTCTTTTATATCAGCTCCAACCTCTTAACTTTGCAGATAATACCAGTAACATTAGATTACAAATATGAAACATCACGCAATTTATACAAGGCAAAAGATGAATGTCAAACAATTTTGATTATTCCAAACTTGGAAGGGTTGATTCAAGAATTGAGTTTCAAGCCCTATAAGCAAGCACAAAAAAGAGTCTCGACATTGTATTATCTGATTTCATTAAATAGAAGAATACAGGAGAGGCAATCGGAAAACTTTTTCAACTGACAAATTATCTACTTAGCTACTTATAACATATTTAAGCTTTACAGAATCTGACGACTTCAACAAGCAGAAAGTGATTTTGTACAAGCAGGGGCAACCTATACCTTTTGCCTTTTTGATCTTCTGACAGCCTGAGCATAGCAAAAACACATGAATCAAAAGAAATGCGGGCGTTATAACTCCATTCGACATTTTGAATAACAAGACAACCTTAAATGTGTATAAACAAAACCATCTCTGAACCTAACCATAGGCTCATGCACTTAGCTCCATTCCGCAAATATGAAAATTTGACAGGCTACAGAACATGAAACTTAACCCAACGTTCAGAAATTCCAAACCAGTAAATCCAAATGCCACACTAAATGCAGAATCGACCGAGACGACATAGAATGATTGATATGCAAATTGGCTGGACAAAAGGAGTACAGTTAGATGTTTAAAAAGATTCGTCCATTTCCTATGTAAAAGTTCTTTTTTCCTTCAATTACTGAAACCCGCATCACAGACTTGATTCGACTTTTACTTTAATAGATGTTTAGTTGATAACTTCACAAATATAGGTATGAAAGTCAATCAACAGACTCAAATTAAAGATTCCACAATCCAAATGTGAACGTAACAAAACTTTCGCTTTCCCTGACAGTGAACATTTTTAGAACTAAATAAAAGAAGTAAGAGGAAGACTCACGACATCCTTATTGACATTGGTAATTTCTGACATTGATTTGCCACAGCGAACTTTATGTCCCTTCTTTACCTTTCCTGGACCAAAGACAAGATTATCAGTCAGCAAAACCTACATCAACGATGGACCTGCAACCAGTAATGTTATGGGGATTGTCAAGATCCTAAAAACTGGTAGTAATGGAACTCAATGCTGTGGCATAATCCCCGCACCAACATTTTCAATATCCATGATAACATGAACCAATACAATAAGCTCACTAGAGCTGCAGTCGAAAAAGCCCGCTGATGCCATTATAAAGAATGAAATGAATATTAAATCCATTAAAAAAGTATTCCCTGAATATGTACAGCTAACACTTTCTTAAGAACAAAAAGTGATATCAAGCAAACCTAATCAAATAATGAAATGTTCTGCAGAACCTTACCATGAAAAGTTTCAGTTCCATCAGAAGACTTCTGACTATCCTCATATACCAACAGCTGTTTAGTAACACAACCTCCTGATGCATCAACAGTTACTTTCTGAGTAGTGAGAGACGAGCAACACCAAGGATCTCTAAAGCATGCAAAATTAGCGATAAATGGAAACATAGATTAATAAATGATTTTGAGAAAATAATATTCTCGTTGATAGCTTGGTAATAAAGAGGTGATATATAATGAGAATAGATATAACAGACTAATTTAAGTTAATGCTGATGTAAAAGTTACGATGCACTTGACGTAACCGAGCATTAAGAGATGAAACAAACAAGTAAACACAGAAAACATGCTACGTCAAGATTGAAAGCTAAATTGTTTAATTACAGAAAATTCAAGAGAGAAACCAAAATTTAATTATCGAGCTTAAACAATTGGTTTCTTAACAGAAAATCAGTG
>CAODLS010799554.1:0-25874 GCA_948243855.1 Flueggea neowawraea | reverse complement strand
GATCACATGTTTATATAATTTATTAACACCACACAGACCACACAGAAGCTTCAATTAAAATGTATTTCGCCATTTTAACTTTAATCCACCACTTAACAGGATTACTTCTGGCTTTTAAGACATAATATGCTAAAAGACTCTCAATTTTAGCGTATGATAATTTGATGATCAACATAGGAATTTATCCTATGGCTTACATTTCTTTCCATACGACTAATCTTGCCTTTTACGATAAACTCACAATTGTAAGATACAAGATGACTTCTTAATTATGAACATGATCTTGACTTCATGTTCAAAATAAGCATCATCTTAGTCCTTGCTTCAAATATTACAAGACTAAGGTAAACGCCCGTGTGAGTGAGTTACTTCTCTGTCCAACATATTCTTCTACTAACGAAAGTGTACTTACAACATTCTTATATGTGTATTGCGAACAGTGAACTCTCAAAGAAAAACATAATTTTATTTATGGACTCAAAATCATAATAAGGGGATACAGAGTGTTGTCTCATATCCTACGCATGCCTAAAGAGATAACATGTCTAATGAAATCTTCTCTAACTAAGGGCTTAGTAAATGGATCTACGATCCTTTCACGCATAGGAATATACTTTAATTTCATCTTTCCTCATGCAACTAAATTCCTAACAAAGTGATACTTGATCTCGATATGATTAGTTCTTCCATAGTACTTTGGGTCTTCGGAGTAAGCAATCGATGCTTGACTATCACTATAAATAGTCAAAGAGTATTGGGAAGCGGTTAACCCCAAGTGGTTAAGAAGTCTCTTCAACCATACAGCCTCTTGCACTACGATAGACGTAGCTATGTACTCAGATTCCATGGTAGACAAGACTACGCTAGTCTGTTTCTTGCTTCTCCATGACACAACTTCATTGTTAAGCAAGAATACATATCCAGGTGTGGATTTTCTCTCATCCACATATCTGCCCAACTCTGCATCTGTGTATCCTCTTAAGCACAGATCCTTTCCTTAATAACATAGTGTGTAATCAACAATGCCATTTAAGTATCGTAAAACTCGTTTTACTGCTTACCAGTGAAATTTTTCAGGATTTGATTGGAATCTACTTAGCAGACCAACAACAAAGTAGATATCAGATCTAGCATATATTATTGTGTACATTAGGCAACCAATGGCATGGGATATGGAACATTTTTCATTTGTTCCTTCTCTGTTTCCATTTGTGGAAATTTCTTATAACTAAGTTCGTGGTTCTTAGCTATTGGGGTTGTCACAGGATTACAGTTTTGCATGTAAAATCGCTCTAAGACTTTCTCGATGTACCCATTTTATGAAAGAGATATTATTTGCTTCAATCGATCTCTTGAGATTTTAGCTCCAAGGATATATTCTACATTTCTCATGTCTTTCATTTCAAATCTGGTTGATAACTAGTCTTTGACACCCTTGACACAGGTCAGATCATTACCAGGGACTACGAAACCCTCAGATTGTACCATATAGATTTCTTCATTCAGTTTCCCGTTAAGGACCGCAGTCTTTACATCCATTTGATGTAACTTGAGGTCCATAGTAGCAACTAATGCTAAGATCAACTTAATCGAGGCAAACCGCACAACATGTGAGAAAGCCTCATTATAGTCAATTCCTTCCTGTTGTGTAAACCCCTTTGCGACTAAGCGAGTTTTCTGCTTGATGGGCTTGCCATCAACGCCACACTTAATCATAAAGATCCATTTATTGTTAATGGCTTTTCAGCCTTTGGGGAGTTCAAACAATTTCCACACTTAGTTTAAACTCATAGATGTCATTTCTTCTTCCATTGACTTAATCCATTTTTCTTTACTTGGAGATTCGAGAATGTTTTACATGTTTGCGAGGAAGTCAAGATCGTACCTTGATTTCAAACGGGCACAGTGGAGAACAGGATCTATGCAAGCCTCTTTAGTTGAACTACGGATGAGAACAATTAATAACATACAGTCTAAGAACTTTATCGAGATCGGTATTAATTAGCAAAAACTTTGCTAACTTTCTTCTTTCTTAAGAAACTATGAGAGTGAGTGAGGAAATGTGAGCAATTTTCTGGATTATAGTTAAGAAAGTTTAACTCGGTTCTTCAATTGAAAAATGTCGTCGTGGAACTTTACCTCTCGCTGACTTGCGTGGTGGTTCTGCCTCTTAATATACAAATCATATGTATTCATCATGATTTGGAATACTCTCACTGGAAAAAAATATTCTCATTTTGATTTGTCACAGGAGTTTGACTCTCGCTTAATTTAGGAATCATACTCCCACTCGAGTCGAGATCAGGAACCTTTTGACTTCCACTCAAATTAGAATTCATACTCCAACTCGAGTTAGGATCAGAAACATTCAAATTGGCTTAAGGTGGAACGTCTAAACTTTCTTCCCATGAAGGGTGAACCAGGCTCGATCTATCAAAGTGTGAACCGAGACCTTGGAATGAGCTCAATTAGTGAGACCAATTGAGATGAGCCCATAAGACCCAAACCCATTAGGTCCAAAATGGGCCCAATGAGTAAAACCTATTACAACCCATTTTAGGGCTTATAAATAGAAGGAAAGAGGGAAGAAAATGTAAGAGGAGAAGGAGAAGAAAAAGGAAGAGGAAAAAGAAAGAACAGAAAAGAGAAAAAAAAAAAGGAAAAAGAGGGTGGAGAAAATGGTTTCTCGTTACCCTATTCTTCCTTCATCTTCGTCCTCTCCAGGTCTCCTTCACTCCATGGCCTTTATCTATTTCCTCTATAGAGGATCTCGATCCTAGTGGCATTTAGATGGCAAAATAGCCGAGCTTTCCCGTCGACAACTCGACTGTGGTTAGCTTGCGAGACCAACATCGAAACCTGATCCTGACCTTGCAGTCTACTTCTGTTAAGGACGATTTTTCCACTGCTATCAATGTTAGTAACTCAATCCCATTTAATTAAATCGTTTATTAGTTAAATTGGTGTATTTTCTTCATTAGTATCAGAGCATGCAAGTTTGAAGTTGGCATAGATTATAGAAGGAACAAGTTGAACATGCAATGAACAACTCGAAAGTGGAGTTTAAGGGGTTGGCATGTATAATTTATCCTTGTACAAAAGTCAAACATTTTTTCTTGCATTAGATTCTGTCGTGTTCTTATTGAAGTTTGCCTTCAATTTGTCCTTTAACAATAATGTTATTTGTTAGATTGTGTTTGAATGGAGACTACTTCAACACTAAATACCCAACTATTGCAAATCCTAGTTTCTATTTATTTCTACTTCACATAGGCATGAGGGATTATGTGAAATTGATGTACGTAATTCAACCACTTTGACAAAATCGAGTACATCAATTAGATCAAGTGAGAGTATTAGGCAATTGTGTAAGTTCAAATTGTCTAATTGTAAGCATTGCAAAGAGGGAATACTAGAGAAGAAAATCATTTTAAAGGGCATTTTGAGCTAAATTCCTATTGCTATTAATCCACTTTTGATTTTTTTAATATCAAAAAGGATAAGAGGGTAATGCTAAGGCCTAATACTCCATCACTTCTTTATATATGATTGTAATATATGCGGTCATATTTATTTGATTTTGTATAAGTAAGAATAGCTCAGTTATTTCTTACTTCTTATAAGTTAAGGTGAGAATCAAATAAAGGTTTGTGGATCAACTGAGGTCGTAAACATCTACAAGATGAGTCCAAAGCTTTATGTGATGAAAGGGAATTGAACATATGTTAGTGTTCCTACATTTCGCGAATAATACGCATAGCGAAAGGGAGAAATAAAATTTTCCTTAATATGGATAGAACTACAATGGTTAAGACCACAATGTTCAAAATCCGTATGCCTTCTAAGTTCGTTACTTATACATCTCATGAGTTGTGGATTGGTCAAGGATTTGACCTAAACCACTTAAAACCAGGAGATATATCACCAATGTCCGCGATTCCTTTGTCAATCACGATAAAGAGGATTGCGTTTTTAGGTACTTAACTGTGTCAAAATGATACATTAATTGTGAGATTATAAGAATGATATAGTAATGAGTTAAAAGAAGTTATATTCTTAGGGAATATATTTCTTGGCTGAGATAAAGACAGTAAAATCTTTTGTTACTTTAAGACTCAGGATCACTCAATCTGAGTAGGAGAATTCTTCAAGAGAGTGAGGAAAGATGATGAGAAATAAAGTTAGATAATGTAAATTACATCAATAATGTAAATTACATCCTTAGATTTTAAAATCTCAAGAGATCTTCTGCGCGATTGTTCTCTCTTTCTCCAAAAGAGATGCATCAACTTGGAAGATGTAAATGCTTGTATTTTAGAATCTCATGAAATAAATTCAAACGATTGTTATCTCTTTCTCTAAAAGTGATGCATCGATATGTCTTGGAGCGATTTAACTTCTATCTCATCTACCTCAAGCGTTTGCGGATGTTCCTGATCCTAACTTGAGTGGGAGCAAGATTCCTATTTTCTATGGGAGTAGAAAATCTTTATCCTAGTCGAAGTTCCTATAAGGAGATGGAATCGAGTGAGTGCATCAAGATTACTATTTTCTAGTGAGAGTACAGAACTTGATCTTTGTAGGAGTTTCTATAAGAGGCTTGAACTCAGTGGGAACATTTTTTCGGAAATGCATGAGCCTATAAAGGATAAAGCCTCACGACGAAATTTTTTTGATAAATGAATCGAACATGATCATTTTAGTAACTCTACAAGTTAATGATGAATCTACGAGTATGTAAGAGGTTCATTTATCCCAATGTACATTGGTTGGATTAAAGCGCTGGAAGTGCAAATGAAATTTGAGATTAAACCATGTTGAGAACTTGTTGATCTACCCAAATGGTAAACACCCACTGGAGATAAGTGGATATATGAGCAATAAATCAAGTGAGAAATCAATAATCGCTAAAGAGGATTTACACAACGAGATTGGAAAGTCCATCTTGTTGAAAGATTTACCTTGATCAAATAGACTTTGGCATTGGGGCTAGTCTATACCTCAACCTACATCAATAAGATGTAGAGACTATTTTTCTCACTACAGAACTTGGAGTAGAAAGCTATATGGTTTAATCTAATAGTCTCATTGTTCTTTGAGAAGATGGTATAGTTATATCTGTTATGATAATACCATATGTTTCAAGGTAAATCTAATTATTCTAACATTGTGTGGACATCACACTTGTTGCTAGGAATGATCTAGCATACTTGAATAACTCCAAAGATTGGTCATGATCCAACTTTAAAATTTACAAATATAGGTTGACCTTGGAGTCAAACTCCAAGATATTGTTTGAGTGGATTGTTGTCCCTTTTTATATGAGATGGATCAACAAAGTACTTGAACACTTCAAAATGCAGAAATACATAACCCATAGATAACCTCATAATTAAGAGCAAGTCTCTTAGTGAGTGCATGTGTCCATAAATCTACGTAAAAGGAAGAATGTGTGAGTAATGTTCTTCACACAAATGACATGTGAATGTTTTTGTAATATAGAGTACATATGTTGATTACAAGATCATGTCTTGTAATACATGAGTCAATGCCTAGAGTTTGTTATGCAGTTAAGTTAGCTAGCAAAAATTCATCCAATATATAAAGAGGATGTTGGAAAGTAGTGAATGAGATACTTGAATGATTTAAAGGCATTGCAAGGCACTGTGTTATCATAAGAGCTTATGATAAAATGAGACACAGTTTCTAGTTGGATAAGTGATATGGATAAGAGGGATGTCCATATTTGTCTATGTGTTCTTACTTGGCAGAACTGTCATTCCACATTAGTGCGAGGAACACATATGAATGTGCGACAAAAGAAGTTGTGACCATAACTTTATTAGTTACAGTGCAATCAAAAAGTTGGTGATATAGTGGAAAGATCCATTTAGCATTAACCACCTAAAGATTCAACAACAATCTTTAGTGATAGTCAACCTTGATCGTTTAAGGATCGAAAAGATCCATTATAAATCTGTAATACCCTGCATTGTTATAATCGAAATACTATAGCATTTCGTTCAGTTTTGAGGTGATTTGGGATGTGAGGAATCTTGATTCTTGAGCTTGAAATTCGTTTGGAGGCAATCGACGTGCGTAAGGCATACTAGAGGTCATCTACGTGCATTGTAGGGGGTTCTACGCACATTGATCGACGTTTGAGATGGACTATGAATATACCTAAGCATGTCTACGTGCTTTCGAGAGCTCTGCGTACGTTGATCATCACTTGCACATGAATCGTGAGCGAGTGAAGTGGTTTCCGTGCATTGTACAGGGTGGAACATACGTTGACTTTGGATCTGAGAATGAAGCCTCATCAGATTTATTGTCTGCATGCGTTGTGGAGTGTACACCCCACGTTGAAGAGGAAACTACGTACGTAGATGGGATACTGCGCATGTAGGTGTGTCTTTTCTGGGCGATTTTAAGTGAAACGCAATGTTTCGACTTTGTGAGTCTATAAATACAACCAACTACCCTTTCTTCGGTCATAACTCAGTCCAACCACCAAAATTACTCTCTTATTAATTTCTCTCCATATATTTTTGCTTCTTTTTGTGTCCACTTCAGTTTTTAAGATAAGAAACACTATTTAATCCCTTCTTTCTTTGTTTTTGATTATGATACGAACATCTAGGATTTTTGGTCAAGGTTGAAAATTCAATTCGATTCCTAATTTTTTGTTGGAATATAGTTTATTTGATGTTAGAATATGGATTTTTGAGGTTGAAATCATAAGATTTAACTTCGATTTTGGTGTGTTTTGGAGTTTGGACGAGTTGGGTCCGTTTGAAGCTAGGGTTCCAGATTTTGATGATTTCTTTATTTGATTTGGAGTTTTTTTTCTGTTATATCTTGATGGATTGGAGTTATAAATACTTGATTCATGCTTGGTTTTGGCAGATTTGATGATTTGTGTATATGGGTTAGGGTTTAGACAAATTTTTTTATGATTTTTTAGGAAGTTAAGTTATTTTTGGTAATCTAATTATAGATTCATGTTCTTGAGGTTGAGATTCACCATTGTGGATGTTTAGATCCGATTTCTATTGGTTGAATCAGAAGTTGGACTGTTTGTCTAATTTGCCCTTAAGGACTAGATGGGATATTTGACATCTACGAGTCAAAAGGAGATTTTGCACATTTGAGAATGAAAATAGATTCTTGGGTTTTGTTTGGGCATGGGAGTTGCATATGCACGTGCACACATTTTGGTACAACCACAGTACTAGTGTCTCATTCACTTTGTTTCTGATATGCTTGTTTTTGTTCTCTTTGTTTCAGCTTCTTGCTCCTATCAACGTGATCAGCCGTCGGTTAGTGGTGCTTGACTGTAGAGCTTGGACATCCACGTGAGTGAATTACAGCTTCATACATATAGGTTATGTCTAAAAAATGTACATGTTTTTTGTGTGTTTGACCCGTATTTGAAATTGGACTAATCTAAGGATTGGCTAATTGATAATATGTTTTTGTGAATAAATATTCACTACTTCATTTTCAAAATTTGATATATGTATGTATGTATATGTATATGTATATATATATATATATATATCTCCTCTCTGTTTTTGTTTCTGAATTTGCATGCTTTGTTTTTGTATACTATGATAGTATGAATTTTGATTATTGGATGCCTATGCTACAGGGTACATAACCTTTGGTATATCAATACCCGATATATCCCAGTCACTAAGGATGATAGTAGCCATGTGTCCCGGCCCAGCACATGATTGGTTTTCGACTAGTAGCAAAGTCCACGATTATTATACGGTGGTTGAGTGGTACAGCCCACACCACGTTTGTTTCCAGTATCATATTACTTATACTCTATTTTTGACTATGATACTATTAGTATCTTTTTACCAATGTGCATGTGCTTACTTTGGGTGTAAACATTTTTGAAATATTCTTTTTGAAACTGTACTACATAAGTAGTGTGTATAATTATGTATATTTTCTATACCGGCATGTGGTATTTTTTGAACGGTTTTTAAACCAGTCTTTGTGAGGCACGTATAAGGCATTCTGGATTGTTGTCCCTCACTAGGTTCTGAACCCTTTTCTTTTCTATGTTTACCTTGTTTCTATTCTACAGGTTGACATTTTGACTCAACAACCGTTTGGCATCTCCGCTCAGTGAGGGGCCTATTTTTGGTGAGTGGCACCCTCTTGGACGACCTACTCTGTTTTTCTAGAGTTTCGCACTAAGATGTTGTTGGGTTACTGGATTTACATTTGTCATTTTGATTACTCTGTTTTTGCGATATAGTCGCATTGTATTATATTGTATCGTATATATATTTATACATGTTTCTTATATACACGTTTTAAAGTTAAAATGTTTTAATTAATGAATTTCGGGTAGCATTTCTCATCTTTGAGGCTTGTGCCAGATGGGCTGGGCTCCCATAGACGATCCGCCTCGTACGCTTATCATGATCCGGAAACGGGTCGTGACAGTTAGAGACAAAGAGAGGGAAAGATGATGAAGGAAGAAGATAAAGAAAAGAAAGAGATAAATAAGGGGACAAATTTGTCACAAAAATTTCATTTAATGTGGTTCAATGAGACACGTCATCGTTTATCTAACAGAATACTAATGGACCACTGACGAAAAGACTTAAGTGTAACTAGTTTTAAACATCAAGAATGTGTCTACCACAACTTAGAAACACGGGAACTGATCTACTAATTGGGATAAATATGAGGGACTCAAAAATTATTTTTTCTTTTTTCTTTAAGTGTAAGCGTATACATAATTCTATATTAGGATAATAATTTGTATAAGTGTTCTGATACACTTTTCGCTTGGGGAAACGGTGCTTAGCTTATACTTTGACTAGCCAATATTTGTTCTTGCAGTGTGGATTTCATGACTGTGGTAATAGGTTTTAAGGCAGGTCACCCGTCGTATGGAGTTTGTTTTATAGTACCTTTTCCCTATTACTACTTTGGTGATTGATTACTAACTTATGGGGAAAAAGAAAAAAAGAAACGTTCGAATTAAATGAGATAAAAATAACATTATAAAAATTCAATAAAGTTCTTTGATGACTTCAAATTCCAAATATCTTCTATTAACAAAATAGGGCATAGAAAGGAATGAGAGCTCCAAAAAGAAAATACTACACTGTAAAAAGAAGGAAAGGAAAAGAAACTGCAGCATAAGAATATAGAATAGGACAAGCTCAATAAAAGCGCTCGATAAATAAGGACACGAGAGAAGATGGGTAAAGCAGAACCTTATTAAGATCTCTTCTTTGTCGACTTAGCCAATTTGATAATGGACGCACCAATGCCCCTTTAGCTTCTGTCCCTTTCCATGTCTGCTCTATTAGTATTACTCCTTTTTTTTTTTCATTTTCTCCATTTTTTTCTCTGATTTTCAATTCCCTTCCATCCACATTTATACCTATCAATAACTAAATTATATACTTCATCATATCCTAATTATTTACATTCTCAATTTAATGAAAAAGTTTTGACCCTTCTTCTTGTTTCTCGGGCTTTCTTTACGTTACAATCCCTTGATTTTCAATAATTTTTTGGAAATTAACAAGTTTATAATCTAGTAATATTGGAGCGTTTCTTATATCATTAAAAAAATAGATTCTCCTTGAAAATCAATACAAAAAGGAAAAAAAATTAGAGTCCTTTAAAATTAATAATTTTTAATTATAATTTTTCTATTAAATTATTCAATTTCCTGATGTTTTTTCTAATATTTGAGCAATTCAAGTTCAAGTCAATCAAGTAGAATCTTTAGACATATTTTAATCCTTCTTTACACTCAAAACTCAAATTCGAGGCAATATTAAGCAAAAAATCCAATGGTAGCTAGCTGACAATAAATTTGAAAGAGAAGGAGGAAAATTGAATCCCTTAATTTGTGAGGCAAGAAACATTTGAAGTCGGGAGTTAATTTGGATGGAGGAGATAGCACATAGAGATAATTAGCCAGCGGATTGTATTGTATGTGTAGAAAAGGACGAAGCAGTACAACATTTCACTACTCAACAATGTTATTTTCGATGTATTTCGCGAACATAGGAAGAATCCAAAATGTAACGCTGTGCTTCACGTTGGGTCTATTCTACAGTTGACAATTTATTTTTTGAAGAAAAAAAAAAGTTTTACCTCTCACATTGCATTAAATAGACCAACAAATTAATTACCAGCAGCTGCTAAAATTGTCAATATGCTTTCTTTTGGCAAATTTGCTTCTACACATATGACAATTGCTCTTTACGGAAGTTTTTTTTTTTTCTCGTATCAAACTATACGAGTGTTGTTTCCAGTGTATCTAGACTGAATAAATATAATGTAAATTAAAGAATAAAATTGCATAATAAAAAATAAAACTAAAATATGTTTTTTGCCTAGACAATGTTGCTTTTAATCCTTATATGAATATCAATAAACCTAATCACACATCATATTTGTGGGGTTAGTTTTTTTTTGGGTCAAGATTGTAGGGTTAGCTTAATTGAATTGGCAAGTGTGTTGTGCAAAATAAGTTTCAGATTAGTTTAGTTGGGTTGAGTGTTGAATGAGTTAGCTGCATTTTTCAATGCAAAATATATATATTTTCTTGGTGCAATAAAACTAAAATATATAAATAGACAATTGCACTTTGCATTATACACAACATGAAAGATGTTGAAATATAATTAAACAATAAATTTATAGCAAAAATGATAAACAATAAAAGATAAAAATTTCGAACAAATGGTGTTTGAGTTGTTTATTTTTTGTTTAAAGGACAAAAAATGCTTGCAAACATTTTGTCTTGAATTGTAAAAATAAGTTAGCAAAAGCAAATAATGATTAATCAAAGTAGTATAAGAGGAATTCAGAGGGAGGAAAAAGTATGGCCCTCAGGCACTGCATGAAACATAAATGGGGAGGGAAAGGGATCTTGAAAGGAGTGTAGAATTTTTTTGTATTTGTTCTCACTTTTAGAAATTGCATGCAGTACATGTTTTTGCATATATCCATGTAATGTAGCGAGTCACAGAGTGAGTGGAAGCCATTAACGTGATCAGCTTCTTTCTGCCATTTTCACTGCCCTAGTTTTGGCCGTGGGTAGCACTTGCTCTGCCCTCACCCTCTCTATTTTAATTCTACACTCACAAAAAAGAAAATTATTCTTTCTTTTTCATTCTTTTTCAGCAACTTATAAAAAAAATTAGAAAAAAAAAACAGCCATATGATTAATTGATTAGTTAATTCCTCATTTTTAAGGAATTTTTGCCGGTGTTGAGTTGAGTCATCGACCCTTCTCTTTCATCTGTCCATCTAGTCACAGACCACATTGTTCATTAAAGGCTCATAAGCTCTCTTTATCAGAAATTTATTTCCTTCTTTTTATGAAATAGATGTTTAATTTATTTATTTTCTTCTTTTTTTGAGGTCTAGCTAGGAAATATAGAGCAGTTAGCTGTCTTTCTCTAAACTGAAGGTCAATGTGTGGCACATAGAAATTAATGCTGTTACCTATGAATTTCTGCATTCTTATGTCTTAACTGACTCTATATGCACTCTCCTACAAATACTAAACTATGTGAAAGCCACTCTATAGACTCATCTGTGTTTGTTTGTTGAGGGTCAAACTTCCTGTTAAGCTGTTACTGCATCAATGTCACTATACTCTTTTTCGCGTAGCTTTTACGGAACGAACTTGGTTTGGATCCTTGTTAGTTAGTTTTCCATGGCCTGGGTATATTCTACAACTCCCTCTAGTTTCTTTTTCTGTTTTAATAGGGGTGCTCGACAACTACTCTAGAATTACAGCATTGACTATTTCTCTTTTTCTATTACTTTTTTTTACTGTAAAAAATACTTGAATTTTTTGAAATTCAAAACCTTTTCTTAAAGAAGTAAAACCACTCAACCAACAGATGTTAATTTAGTGGATATTTAGTGGATAGTATGTTGGATATGGATGGTTTTTGTTTGTTAAAAGGTTTTTGTTTTTGAAAATGTTAAAGGTATTTGAATCCAAGAGAAAATATTTGTTGAGAAATAAAAACCGTTAATATTTTAATTGTTCAAATGGTCACTCGCTCTTTGTAAAAAAAAAAGAAAATAAAACAAAATGCTCAAATCCAAAATGTTAATTAACAATGGATTAATAACAATTTAGTAGTTTAAAAATTTAAATATCATGCCACTTTATATACAGTCGCATGCAATAGAATATATGTTGATCTAAATTGACTTTTTGCAGTCTGGACTTTTTTAAATCGTCTTTGATCTGAACTAGATCACCCTTCTTGTCCCATGTTTTGACTCACTTATCAAACGAACATGTACAACATCGTAATAAAAAATAGCTACAAGTTCAAATTTTCAAAATGTTATGCCAAATGCATCAGAATTAGTGACATCTACAAATCAACAGTTTGAGATATCCCAGTTTAGAATATTTCCGAAACATGAAAAACCCAAAATCTGAGAGAAAGAGAGGTCAACCAGCTGCGGCAAAATTATATATCATAATCATGTTCTTCATGGACGACAAGTGCAGCTCGAAAATAAAATATTTGATGTTGATGGTTCAAGAGCATTATGCATAGTATGGACGGTCTATATCTTTGCCACCTCAGTCCATGTGTGGTCATGTGAATTGTGTTTCTTCTTCGTACCGAACTCCGTTTGTCCTCAACCCAAGACATCCTCCATCGAAAAGGGTTCCAACTGTGTAGCCCCTTTGCTCATATCAAGCCCTTCCTTTTTTTATTAGATCACCCAACCTTCATATATTTTTGACATCAGAATAATTCAAATTTGAGTCGGACAAGATCGTTGCAGTGACAAAATTCTTCTTGACTGTCAAGTTTTAGAATTTCTCCTTATTATTTGAACTTAAAACCTTTGATTAACAAAAATGAGTCTCTATCACACCACAAAAAAATGCAAAAGTTGTGACGAAAAACATTTCATTTCCACCTAGCGACAAATTTGTCACAACACATCACAGAAATAGTCAACATCGGCCATTTGACCACATTGCGACGAAGTTGTGATGACTGTCACAAATATTTTGTGACGAATTTTGTCACAATAAATAGATTTCGCTTCAAAATCTGGTGAGAAGCTTACTGCCACAATTTTTCTACAAACTTTGCAACGCAAAGTTTTGATGGAATTGAGTGATGAAACAATTTTGATGCTAATATGTTTGCCCAAAATATTTGCGACGAAATTTGTACTCGTCACAAATGTTACGACAACAATTTTCATCGTAAAATGTTGGCGGGAATTCATGGTCTTTTTCCCTGACAAAGTTGTATCAAATGTTTAGTTGGACACAATATTGTAACAAAATGGTCGTAGACATTGCATGAAAAACTTTGTCACAAAGCTGGTTTTGCAACGAAATTACTTGCAAAATTCCAAAACAATATTTATTTACACCTAGTGGTCTATTTCTGTGTTTGAAAAAAGTAGCAACAGCATAGCACCCATTTATCGACGTCTTAAGCTCATGAAGGTGTACAAGTCAAGAAAAATGTGCTTTACTGCTTGAAGATGTACTGGAAGATGGCCAAGATGAGAAACCAAGTTACTTCAAGTTTTCTCCATTATTTAATGAACCGTACACTAATGTTATTTATGTTACTGGTTATTATGTCCTCTTTTTGGAGTGTAGGTGTGACAAAATTAAAGAAAACCTTTTGATTTGGTGGCAATTAGAACAATATATAGGTTAGATTGAGTTTCATCGTTTAGCAATGAATTCATGGCTACTTAGCAATTGCAATGAAATTCTTGATAATTTTGCAATAAATTTCGTCACAAAGTTGGTTTTGCAGCAAAATTCGTCACAAAATCCCAAAACACCGCTTCTAAAGGTCTATTTTAGTATTTGAAACAAGTAGCAACGACAAAGCTCACATTTATCGGCATCTCAAGCTCATGAAGATGCACAAGTGTAGAAAAATGCGCTCCAAAATGTAATGAAAGACAATAAAGATTAGAAACTAAGTTACTTCGTACAACCTTCCATATCGTTCGGATTAGTTTGGAAGGTTTTCTCCATTCTTTAATGATCCATACACTAATGTTGTGTGTGTTACTGATTATTACGCCCTCTTTTTTGTGTGTGGGTGTGACAAACTCGAAGAAAATCTTATGGTTTGGTGGCAATTAGAACATCTACGTAAGTGTGAGTTTCGTCGTTTAGTGATGAAATTCATCCCAATTTAGCTATGAATGTGTCGCTAAACAGAGACTGCAACGAAATATGTCACTAATTTTGCAACGAATTGCGTCGAAAATATCCCAAAACACTAATTTACACGTATAGGTCAATTTCGGTGTTGAAACAGTAGCGGCAATGAAGCTCGCATTATCGACGTCTTAATCTCGTGGAGGTGCACAAAGTAACAAAAAATGTGCTCGAAGATGTAATGGAGGACGACAAAGACAAGAAACCGAGTTACTTGGTACGACCTTCCATGTTTTTCAATGGAGTCTGTAAGTTTTTCTCCAATGTTTAATGATCCATACACTAATGTTGTGTGTGTTACTGATTGTTAGCCCCTTTTTTTGGCGTGTAGGTATGACAAATTCGAAGAAAACCTTTCAAATTTGTAGCGATTAGAACAATCTATGTAAGTTTGAATTTCGCTGTTTAGCAACGAAATTCGTCAATTAACAGAGATTGCGACAAAATGTGTCGCTCATTTTGCTACTAATTTCGTGGCAAAGCAGGTTTTGCAACAAAGTCGTTGCAAAATCCCAAAGTGGTACTTCTTTCCACCTAGAGGTCCATTTCATTATTTTAAACAAGTAGCAGGTTTGATGGTTCAAGAGCATTATGCATGTTATGGACGATCAGAATCTTTTGCCATTTCAATCCATGTGAGGTCATGTGAATTGTGTTTCTTCTTCATACCGAACTCCCTTTATCCTCAACCCAAGACAACCTCCATCTAAAGGTTTTCCAACTGTGTAGTCCCTTTGCTCATATTGGGCCCTTCCTTTTTCTTATTAAATCACCTAATATTCAGTTATTTTTTATATTAGAGTAATCTAAATTCTAGTCGAGCAGAATCATTGTAGTTTTTCCTACCAAATTTTAGAATTTGACCTTATTCAAAGTTTGAACTTATAAAAACCATTGATTAAAGAGAACGAGTCTCTATCGCAGTCTTCGGTGCTATATCAATGCTTCCTGGAGGGTCCGTGCACTTGCTACTTCTTGCGACTACTTGTTACGACTTTCGACATGCAAGCAGGCCACACCACGGATATTGTTCGTCGTTGATGACGGATCGTCGATTGCTCTTTCTACTGTGTTTAATAGTTTCCAATTCAATTGCCTGTTGCTTCATATCTTCTCTTCCGTCACTTGTACGTAATGTTCTAAATTAACGATCCCATGAGATTTTTATGTCGGTCATGCATTTATGTTGTAATGGAGATGTATGGAATGTATAAAAATAACCAAAAAGAAGGAAAAAGAAAGTGTGAATCGAGTAAATATAAATGGCCCCAGCCTGAATTAATGTGAACCTACAGTTGAGGGCTCATGAATTCAGCTAATTTAACACAGTATTATAATTGATGGTCATAAAATCATAACTTTGGAGCACAGCTCACAACTAAAGTTGACAAATTTTGACATAATGACACAATATAAATTACACAATTGAAATACAATATGATTGACACAAACTCAATTTTTATTTCATTCATATCGCATGTAATCATGTGTAATAAATATAAAACATGATACAATTATGACCCGTCAATCCGAATTATCATCTTTATCCACAATATTTAGACCTCAAATGCCTTTTTCTTCTTCGAAATTTTGAAGAGGAAAAAGAAAATCTTGGTTGTATTATTGCTCCATTTTGTGGGTCGGATCAGTGCTTATGAGCTTGGAGTCGAAAGCAGGATAAAACCCTTTTATCCACAACTACTGCGTTCTACAAACATCTATCTTCTTATTTGGTGCTGACCTTTTAAAATTCTACTAAATGTCACGGCATCTCATCTATCTTATTCACTTCACAAGAATATTCCTCCACAACCATTCTAGTTCAAATATGTAATCTTTTAATACATTGTTGGAGGAGATGATGAGAAATTTTCCAATGAATAACTTTTGAACTTTGAAGACTCATGCCTTTACTTAAAACTTTTGAACACTGAAGTTTTCCCCTATTTGCAATATTTGCTTCTTTGTGGTGTTTATTTTTTCAGGTAAAAAACAATAGATAGTAAATTTAGTATTTTGAGTAAATTCTGTGAAAAAAACATAAATCGATCAATATTTTTTTATAACTACACTATGTCGGATATGTACATGCGCTATATTAACCAGTATAAAAAATGGAGAAGTTATTACCTATATTTAGTGTATCATTATACAAATAAATGACTGATCATTTTTCTTGGAAGATCTCTCAGAGTAATTCAGAATAGGTTCAATTATTGATATATTATTTTTTAATTTATGTAGTATATAAGCAGAATCATACATCAAATAATACCATCTTTTTTTGTTTCAAAATATTTCGGAAAAAATTGCAAATCGAAAATGTAATAAAAGTCAACGATGTCTTAGAAATGCAAATATTTGAGGACGTTTTCTTTTTAATTCCCTCTCCTTTTGGGTAATAACACATTTTGCACCTAACCACCATAACAGAAAACACCCTGATTTTCAACGCCACTAGCATCACCGGCACAGATCTCCTGCGTGTACTAATCACAGCCGTCATTTCTCATAATTCCCAACACGTGTCAGGCTCACATCTCACCGTCACGTTCCAAAACTACCGTCTGGGTGATGCAAGAGACAACCTCATCAAAGCGTTTTCGGGTGGAGACGAGGGAGAGGATAATCTAAAGAAGAAGAGGAAACTAAATCTGCCATTACTGAACAGGTGTGTCTCCTCGTTTTATCATAAACCATAAAATAGTAAAGTTTCTCTTTTGTCATTGTTTGTGTAATTCTCTCAATTTATTACATAATTGCTCAATTAAAAATATCCTCAAAAAAGTCTGCATCTTTTTTTCCTCTCTCGTGCTTACTGTGCTTGTTGTGGACGTGGATTCATCTTGCTGAAGCTTTTCTTGAAATTGGTAGGTGAAATGGCGAGCTCTGTGGACCAGGAAACTGCAAACAAGGATGAGGGTTTCTCCATGGAGCTCCCTGCTCCTTCTGGCTGGAAAAAGAAGGTAACTTTCTCACCCCCTAATTTGCTTTGTCTTGTTGCTTTCTTTGTAAAAATGTGATCTTTGTAGATTATTTGGCTTCAATTTTACTTAAATTGCTTGAAGTGCTTGTGAATTTGTTGAAATTAGTCAATTTTTTGGCTGCCGTGGAAGAATTCACTAGTTAGGGCTTCTTTGTGTGTTGCTTCAATTATAATTTGTCTTGTTCCCGAAGTTGGGGTTTCTGAGTCTGCTTTTTTTGAATCGTGTTTTTCCACTGTTTCGTTCAAATTTTAGAACTATGCCTGAATCAACATCAATATATATGTGGCTAATTATGTTACCTTGAAGAGGCATTTGATTTGCTGTGGCTCTTTTGTTTTCTGTTTCAGAGATTGAAAGTGATTTGAGTTCTTGTCTTCCTACAACAATTGCTTACTAGTTACAAAACATATAGTAATTTTATCTCCCAAGTACTGCGATTTTTGCTATTCCGGTTGTTGTATGTCCTGCATTGCTGTTTAAAGCACTACCCAGTTATGTCTGTCAAAGTGATTTAGGCTTAGAAAATAAATGAATTGGAATTTTTCATTTTATTATTCATCAAAACTTTTGTGTTAATGAAGAAAGAAATATTACTATGATGAGGAGCTTTCCTTTTAAGTGTTTAATTTGCTTTTGTGCTGCATTTTAGATGAAAAATTGATGCCCTCTTCTCATTTCCTTGAGTCTTTGGTGCTCAATTTGGGGCTTCGGCTTGTCTGGCTAATCTGTTTCTTGCGTATTAGAATACACAGTTTATTAGCTTGCAAATAGCTTCCAGTCAAGTGCATGAATCATGTTTATGTAGTTCATATTTTTCTTCAATAATTGATGAATTCACTGATTTGCTGGATAATGTGTATTAAATCTGATGAGGTTGTAAAGAGGTCCCACACATCTGAAAAAGGGAAGATTAGAAGGATGCTTATTCTGTGGGGAACTCTCAATTTTACTTATATTTTTAATCATAATCTGAATGATAATCTAGTTTAAAAAGTTTTTGAAGTTACGGAAGTTAGATCCCCACTGCTAAGGTGTTGCCTGCCATTAACTTCCCGTTTCTGATTGGGAAATATTTTGTTGCTCCAGTATTCAGACTTAGAACTTTGTTTCTATGTTTCCTGCAGTATTCATGAATAATGAATATTTCTGGCCAACTCAATTGATATAACCGAAGGGCTCTTCAGTTTTACGAAATGTCTAGGAAGTTGCAAACTAACTTTGATTTTAAGACAAGCAAATGAAATTCAACTATGTAGACAGCTCTTTGATCAGTACTTAACAGTTATTTTAGATATTTCCATTGTGCTGAGCTTCCAAGTGGCAGCTTGTAAGCTTAAATGCTTCTGGTTGTAGGTTGCTTTGGCTTAACTCTACATTCCTTGCCATTGAGCATTTTAAGTCGGGTAAACTGATTGGTTGGTTCTTTGAGCCTTTTAATATAACCTAATATAGTTTCTCTTTGTACAGTTCACGCCCAGGAAAAGTGGGACTCCTAAGAAAAGTGAGATCACTTTCACTGCTCCAACAGGGGAGGAAATTACAGGCAGAAGACAGTTGGAGCAGTATCTGAAAGCACACCCCGGTGGTCCAGCGGCATCTGAGTTTGACTGGGGAACAGGTGAAACCCCGCGGAGATCTGCCAGGATTAGTGAGAAAGCGAAGATAACTCCACCTTCATTAAGTGAACCACGAAAGAAGCGAAGCAAGAAATCATCAGGTTCCAGAGGGGTGAATAAAGAAACGGAAATTACTCAGGAAGGAACACAGGAGACAAAAGACACTCCTATGCAGGAGGCAGAAAAAACTGAAAAGGGTGATGCAGAAGCAGATCATGAAGCACAAGATAAAGGTTCTAAGACAGAAACAACTCCTGGTGGAGAAGGTGTCAAACTGCCTAATGAAACTGGCACAGGAAAAACTGAAGCAGTATCTGAAGATCAGAAGGGAAAAGTCGAGGATGAAAAGGTTCGAGAAAAGGAAGGGCAACCACATGTTGAAGCAGACACTACTATCAGTAAAGACAAGAATGCCGGAGGAGATGACAAAGAGAAGCACAACGGAAGCATTCCAGAGACTGCTGATGAGAACAAGGATCCAGAGGAATTGAAGGACAATAAAGAGAAACCTGATTACAAGGTAGGAGGAGGAACGGCCGAGAACGGTGGCAGTGCCAATAACAGAAAAGCTTAAGTCTTGAGTTAGCACGTCAAATAGGGTTATTTGATCCTAGTTCAGTTCCTTACCCCTTCTGACCTTTCTAGATTATGAAGTGCTTTAATCGACTGTAGATTTATGTTGTAATGCATAGCCATCAGATTGTTCATTCAGACATGGTTTGATACAGTCACAGGTTTCAGGTTAGTCATATAATGTAGCAGCTCTTATTACTAAACTTGTAGCTTGCACAGTCAATGTAACATCAATAATGTATGATTGTCATGTAGTTGTTCCATGAGTTGCTGTAACATATGTTGTCTGTGAGTTCCTTGTGTCATGAAATGTTCAAATGATTTAGTTACTCAAATGTGAAACCTCAACTATGAGTGCTTCATCATGGAATCTTTGACGGTTACATTTTCAAAGAATGGTATTGCAAGCTCAGTGATTAATGTTGTTTCTGGTAATTGGAAACAAAAAGAAAACTGAGCCGAAATCTACAACTCATACATAACCAAAACAGCGCGTTGTCCTAATATCAGGAACTATTTGTCATCCAAACAAAAAAAATTGAAAGTATTACTGGAAGTTCGTTATCTAACTTCCTCTTCAGAGCCCCTTGAGCTGTTCGACCAGTCCTGTCAGGGTTGTCCATTTCTCAAATGCGGTGGCTGATAATACAAAAGCATTCTTGGAGTATTCTATATCGTTGCTAGTAACTGCAAATAAAAAACGTAATCAAGTTATAGAACCTAATTCAAATGCAGTATTGCATGCAAGATTTGTAATTGAATGGCGTAAAGTTCAACATCTGACAACCAGAAAATGGTGTTCAGATGTCAGCCAAAACATCAGAAGGCCGAAATATTTGCATAAAACTCTGCACATACCTGATGAAATGAGTGTAGCTAGCGATGAGTTGAAGGCATCGACTTGTGACTTCTCTTCCGGACTCGAGCTCAGCTGTAGAGAGATGGAACAGAATCAAATAAAAACAGAAGATTAATCAAGCCTACTAATGGATTCATTAAGCTTTGGGGCTGAAATCAAAATGGCACTAAGATTTTCGTAAATTTCATCTAAAGGTGCCTATAGTGCCTGAAAACCGTCATTATACAGACAGTTTCATGATAGAACGTTATTAAACAGTTAGGTTTACCTTGGTGAAGGCAATATTGACCTTCTGAACCCAATCTGTATCAGTGCTTTTTCCAAGAACTGAACTAGCAGTTGATAGATCATTGTTATCAATGGCTTGACCCACTTTACTCAGCTTGTAAACAAGATCCTGCAAATATCCTGCAACATATAATTTGATCCATTCAAGCCAGAGAATTCCACTGAAACACCAAAATTTGAAACACAATCAATAGCAATCAAGTTCTTCGACACAAGGTTCTCAAGACTTTGTAGTCAACAGATAAACTCTGTCAAGTACAGTACGCTAAATTTGATATTTGTACCTCCATAGAAATCCAAAAAGATTCAGAATTTGACGACCACATTACTCTTTAGCTCCATTTTCAATATAACGATATTATTAATATCATTATCATGGCAATAAAATCCAGATAAAGCACAATCAAATTAAGAGCAAAAAAAATTATAAAGATCAAAACTTTATGACCATATCGACCTGTTTCCTGCTTAGATGAATTAATGACTCCTTGCTTTTCAAGCCTCTTCTTTCTGTCTTTTTTAACTTTCTCCAATAGCTCTTCATCATCATCGGCTTCCAGAATAGCTGCATTGGCATTGGAATTGCCTCTGCCAGCCAATGACAAGAGAAAGCTGGTGAAGAAGCTAATCGAGAAGCTTCTTTTAGTTACAATTGGAGAGGGTGGCAGTGACTCAGACTCACTGAAAGCGTTGCACAATGTGAGTTGTGCCCTAGAAATGTGTCTCTGTGGAGAAAACAGTAATGGTGTTGTTGGTGATGAAGAAAATGAAGAGGGTGCTGAAGTGGATGCAGAGGAAAGGAAGGAGTTTGCAGTTGAGAGAAATGTTACTGCCATTTCTTGAATTTTTTTAGTTTTTTTCTGGTAATTTTGGTGGGAAAATCAGAGGTATTGATAGATTTGGATGTTTTATGAAGATAAGGTTGCTGGATTCTGAAATCTGATCCTGTCATTTTTTCAATTCTCAAGGGTATCCTTGTCATGCGCTGGACACTATTAACATATGTAAATATCAGCTGTAAGAAATTTCCTCCAACTCCTGCACAAGCGGTTATACGATTTTTGTTCATTTGACTAATGATATACCAACAATAAAATTAGTCAAAAAAATTTACATTTTAGAAATTAAAGCTTACCACTTTATATAAGTTTTCTAATCCTGAAAATATTTATTATTATTATTATATAAAATAGTAGAAACCTAATTTTCAAAATTAACAAAGCATATTTTTAACTATTTGAAGTTTTAAATCATGCTTTATTCAGAATAGGTTAGAAATTTTTATGTAATTATAAGGCAGGAGTCTTAACTTGGTTTGTTAAGTTGACTTAGAGGGTAAGAATTGTTCCTTGCTGCTGAAAACAAAATAATAAAGGATAGAGGAGAAGAAATCAAGAACAGACAACCTTTGTTGAATTAAGAAAGGAGAAATGGAAGTAAAAGCAGATTCTCTGGCGTGGAAAATTGCAGTTGGTGAGGCAAAAGACGAGTCCAAAAAGGGTGTGGCCATTACTCGTAAGTTGGTGGTGACGCAAAATCATGGTTGCCTATAACCAAGCAGAAATTTCCAGCTCTGAATCTAACACTTTGGTGTCTGAATTCCAGTGCAACACATTTACTTGCTTCCTCTATATATCTCTGCCCTTGTGCAAATTGCAAGTGAAAAAATTTTAAGTGCAATGCCTTTTAAGATGTTTATAATTTGCTCTTGCATATTCTGTGTTGCTTCATTGATTACACATAGCAACCTGGAAAAAAAATACATTTTAGAAAAATATATTTTGACGTGTCATGGTATCTATCTATCTAAGAATGAAAATTTAAAGCCACTTATAAGTATTTCTTTTAAACGTATCTTTTGAAAATAAAACAGTGAAATTCAGATTGTACAATATGGAATATTTATTTATATAATAAAATAATAAACTTAATTATCAAAAAAAGTGAAAAGCTGCAGTGTCTTTTTCTAGCTCCTCAAAAACAGTGGTGAAGGCAGCATGAGTCTTGTCGTCTAAGTAATTACACTGTCAAACTTCACTCTAATTACTTGGAAGACAGAAGTAGCGCAGCATTACCAAATTTTAGGTAAGAATCTGTTAATCATTGCAATCACCGACATACGCATGACAATATTAATGTTTATTCACTGATCCACCATCGAATAACGTTTGGTTTATGAATAATATGAAGATGAATCTAGAAATTCCTGGCTTCCAACATATTTATATGGGACCATATTACAAAATTTTCTACGCCCATCGGCAATCATTCCGTACTGTGAATATTTAACCTTACATCACTTTTTTCTCTTTTTCTTCTAAATCAGAATATTTAAGCCGAAATTCGACATTTAAAAAATGCTGCATATTCACCATTGGCCTGCCCACCCTGTCACTTGACTCACCTTCGAACCACTTTGCTAAAATGTATTAGAGATTTTTTTTTTATAATCACAAAGTGTTAAAGTTTTATATTTATTTAACACTTCATGTCCTTTGACTAATCTTTATTCTCTCGAGCAGATGTTAGAACTAGTTCAAAGAGATTTTACACTAAAGTGTGTTTGAGCTTACAATTTAAGCGAGGTTTTAAACACTTAAAAGCATTAAAGATATGAATAATGAACTGTTAATTTTATTTACCATGATGATAAAATATATAATTAATAATATCATCATAAGGATAATTATATGTGCAGTGGAATTTCTTTCGGTTATTTTTTTTTTGTAAAAAAAGTAGATTAAGTTGCAAATCCGTATGTGCTCCACCATTGAAAGCTTGACAAAAGCAATTTTAATTGTTATGAGTAAAGTTAACGCGTCAAATGTTCCAAATTAAAGCCAGAAAGTGACAATTTTTGCTTCCATTTACATCATCACTACAACAAACATTTGACATATATTTTTGAAAATCTTGTGATTACATTAGAATTCACAAATATCTTTAATTAAAAGATGTACATCATTTCAAAAAAAATAATAGTTTCATAAATTATAATGTCATTAAAAACATCATTTTAGCGAGTGAAGTTGCTTTTTGGGAAAGCTTTTTTAAGTTCCATGCTGTGATTTGACACTTAGGAGACAGGTCATTGTGATGCATCCCAACTTTTTCTATAATAATATAATATTAATGCTTACATCTTCCATTTTTATTATTTTAACATACACAATATACTGTATTTATAACCAATCATCAATAATAATATTAATTATAATTATTCAATTTATTATCAATCGTTTATCGTGGATTATATATACAAAAAAATATTATTTGATTATGTTTTATCCATTTGAGCTTTAAATTAATAATAAAAGATATAATTATATTACGTAACTAAAATTATAGACCGTATTTCCTCTTATATAAAATATTACACATTTGAAACTAAATATTCTAATTAATATATATCAATCAATATATATATATATAATTAATATATAGAATATTGATTGATATAAAAAAATTAGATTTCTATTTATATTTTAAATATCAAACATTACAATAAAAAAATTGAACATTGAACAAAAATCGCTTTATTTTGTCCCAAAAGCGTGATCACCTACTTCGATAATTAAACCATTAAATTTTTTTTTCTTCCAACAAGTATCTTTTTTGAAATTTAAATCCCTAATGTTTTAGCAAATAGTCATCTCAAAATCAATATACTAATAATTGAACAAATAATTTGTGCGTAATATCTCACAGTTTTTTACTTCAATCGAATAGGTGAATATAATAATTAGACTTCTTCTCATGTTTATATTTAATTAATTATTTAAATAATAAAAAAATGAAACAATTGCAAACTATGGTAATAATTTGGTTCATCAATATCTGCTTCTAGTAACAATACTTTTTTACCAATCTAGAACCATCCCAATAATAATAATTTCAGATATTGATGAAATTAATATTCAAAATTTTAAGAAGATGCTTGAGCAACAGTGTAAAGCTTATTAAATTTAAGAAAAATAATTTTTAAGTTACTTAGGTATATTCTAATTAATAAATAAGTCCTCGTATTTTTTGGATATAGCATACACGTTCCTAAAAATTATTTTTTGACCGATAGAGTTAATGAAAAAACAAAATAACCTAAATACCCTTCCTTAAAAGTGAAAACCCAAATCCAATCTTCATTTGCTCTCTCTCTCACCACCATCTCAAGAGCTCTCTCTCGCTACCGCACCACCATATGAGTGTATCTAGATTTTTTCCCTCAAATTTTCATTAATACCAAATTCTCATTTATTACACATTCTCTACCCCTTAAACTCGTGTTCGCTCATGGCCTCTCAATTTACAAAGAATAAAAACGAATAAATAAGATTCTCTGATCTAATAAGGAACCTCTCTCTTACGACAACCACCACCACCACCTCCTCCAAGCATATTCCAATTCCAAGGCGTAACTCCCAACCTTTCTGTAATATCTCGTACTTTTCAATTAAGATCTCTATAGTATTCGAATATGACATGGAAGATTTTTGGGAATACCGGTGGATGGTGTATGATGTTTAGGATGAAATCATGTTAGGTTGGATGTTGTTAAGTGTTGAAAATGATCCAGGGCGAGTTCGATAACAAGAGAAGTCAAGAAAAGGGAAACCACGCGTTTAACATACGTAGTTATAAGAGTAACGCCCGTTATGATAGCCTAACGTACGTAAGATTCATTCTAACGTACGTTAGGCACTGTTTTTGCAGCATACGTGTTTTCAACGATTGACGTACGTGTGCTGGGTTTTCATGATGATTCATGTACGTGAGATGAACAGTGACGTACGTGAGGTCGAGCCTGGTGCGTCCAGAATTGATTTTGAGCCCCGATAACATACGTGAGATGTACATACACGTACGTAAGGGTACCCTAAAATACGTGAGGCATTGATTGACGTACGTGATGTGTGTTTCAGACGCCTTTAAAGCGTTGAACAAACCCAATTTTCTTATTTTCTACTCTCCCAAATCACTCAAAACTCTCTTAACTCGTCTGGAACTTCAGAGCTTGGTTCATCCATCATCCACCATCATTTTAAGAGGTAAGATTACAACTATTTCTTGGATTTAACATTTCTTCCATGCATTAATATATCAAATCTGTTTTGACCAAATGGGTCTAGGGTTCAAATTTTTGAATGATTCTGAGTTAATGGATGCTAAGAGTTGTTAGATTAGAGTTCATTGAGGTTAAAGGAACATGTTTCAAGCCTTGAATCTACAGATTTGATGATTTATTGTGTTGGCTAGGGTTAGGTTCGGTTTTGATGATTTTTGGAGCGATTTGGAGTTTGTTTGATGGAATT
>CAODLS010799514.1:0-10495 GCA_948243855.1 Flueggea neowawraea | reverse complement strand
ATGGCAGAAAAAATTGCCTGTATTCTCCAAGAAGTTTTACTTGTTTATCATTGAACTTTTTTGTATGCAGTACGACTGTATGGTTCCAAATGCACTTTTTTGTTTCAATGGTAGCTCTTGAACCTCAACTTTACATGTAAGGTTGATTTAGTGGTTTTGCTATGTCTTCTTTTAGATGACAAGAGTATTGCACTTCTTGAGCAATTTTCAAAGGATTCTGAGCCTATTGTCTCGCAGAGCTGTGAAGTTGCTTTGAGCATGCTGGAGTTTGAAAGATCTGGAAAGTCCTTTGAGGTATGCATATAGTTACTGAAGCCTAAAATCAATTGCTTTCTTCATTTAGCTTAATTTTCGCTTGATTGACTGCAGTACCTCTTCATGCAAGATCCCTTGGCGCAAGCGTAAATCAAATGTACGCGTCTGTGAAAACTTCCAGAGTGACAGATGATACACATTTTTGTTTCTGCACCAATATATTTTATGAAACTCATATAAAGAAAGAGATCTAGGAGAGAATTAATCGTTACAGGAAGTTAATTTTTTGAGATAATACTCGTATATTTGCAACTTTCAAGTGCGTTCTTATCATAGTAGACTGCTTCTAAGGGACCAGTAATCTATTTGTGACATGAATTTGTGGCAGATTATAATTGTGTATTTGAATTTTATAGTTGATGTTATCTATAAAGCTTTGAGGTTATGCCAAATACGTAAGGGCGAACACAGACCTTTTCAGGGTTGGGAACCTGCAGTTAGCTGTTTGATAGAGTATGGAACTGAAACCAGACCGGATCAAGAGTTTTGGTTGACGAGACAATGTTGGTTCAATTTTGAGTCATGGCCTATGATATGAATCCTATGATTTAGAATTAATATATTATTAATTGATGGAAGTTAGAGGGTGCCTCGGTTATTACCTCAGTTAGAGTCTGAGGTCAATAGGCTTTTATAAGTGTATTTTTTTAAGAGATAATTACGCGGGGTTTCAGAATTGAACTGTAGAATTGCATAAATGGACTTTGCAGTTTTCTAACACCATGAATGCCGCAGCTCAAGTTTCTTAATATAAAGATACCATGAACGCTGTCTTGGTCTCATAATGCCCTGTCAGTTTTGAATGTAAGCGAAAAATTCGTCCAAAATATCATCTCTCTTTTTCTATCTTCTCTCTCTTGTCGCTTCCCCTCTCATCTGCCTCTCTCTCGTCGCCTTCCTGACAATCACGACTTCTCTTCTCTGTCGATTGCCTCTCGCTCACTTCGTTGTACCCTCTTTCTCCTTCTTTCTCATCCTTGTCGACGTTGATGTCCATGAACTTGAAGTCTGATTGCAAAATCAATGAAGGTAACGGAGACGTCAACGACGGAGAGACAATAACCAGTGGTGTTGCAATTTGAGAACGGAGCGACGTCGTTTAGAGCTGGTGGTTTTCAAGGAGCGAGTTGCCATCGTCTTCGATGGAAGCAAGTTGTCGTCGTCGTCGTCGTCATCTCTGAGTTAATGTTGGCGTTTTCTTCGATTTGAAAGTGGTGGAGTCGAGGCTAGAGAGAACATCGCCACCGAGGCGGCTAGGGTTTCCAGAGGGCGGCTAGTTGTCCAAGTGCAACATTGAATGTGAACCAGTACACTTGTACACCGAAAGATCAGTTTCAAATAGAAATACATTATAAAATTGTGTATACCGTGTACACCAACACACACATCTATACAATAATAAATGAACTTAATAAAAAAATATGAACATTTTGTAGATCAGTACATATTAATGTACACTCGCATATATTAATGTACACAAACTTAAATTCATAAAAATATTTTTTTTTAAAATTGTAAATGCTTTGTACATACATGTACACCATTGTCTATTGTACATCTCTATATATTATTATACACTTCTATACATCCTTTGAAAATTAGAATTTTTATTTTTTTGAAAAGTCAAATTCTCATGAATTTGCAAAAAAAAGAAGGTAATTTTAATATGTGTTTAGCATTTTGTCGCATTTCTAATATTTGGAAACTAATGGTGGCATTTTTTTAGATTCGGTATTTTAATTTGCTACAAATTTATGATTCTTTTTTTTTATACACTCACAAATGTGTATTTTAAAAGACAAAATCGTATGAGTCAATAATTGGTGGAAATTACATCACACATACATTTTTTGAATTTAGTTATACATAAATACAAATTTTTAAATCCTTCCATTAAAAGACATCTTATCCAAATTATTTCTAATTTTCAAAAATTCTCTATATCTTTCTATATCTCTACCTTATTTTTTTAGATTAAATTACACTTAGTGGCATTTTTTTATCATTTACATTTCAGATATGCAACATAAAACATTATAATTTCTAGTATAAAACACTCTTATTTTTAATTTCAATAATAACATAATATTTATACATATTTTTTATTTTCTCTCTCCTCAAAACCCCCTCCCTCTCTCTCTTCCTCTCTCCTTCCATGCCTTACTCCCTCCCTCTTTTCTAACTTTTCTACCCTCTCAGCCTCTGCCTCCTTCTCCTCCGCCTACATTTTCTTTTTCCTCTGCTCTCTAACTTATCTTTCTCTCTTTGCTCTCTGTCTTCTCTTTTCTGTCGTCCCATCACTCTTTCTTTCTTTATCTCCTTCTACTCCACCGTAGAAGACGACGAAGGACCACGATGAAGACCGATGAAGGAAAGAGAACCACGATGAGGACTGACAAAGAAGAGAGAACTGCGACGAGGAGCAATAAAGGATGGAGAGGAAAAGAGAGAGAGAACTGTGGCGGTGAGATATGAGGGAGAAAGAGATCGAGAGAGGCGGTGATGACGATGACAACTAGGGAGATAAAGTGTGCAACAAGAGGAGAGAGAGAGAGAGACACGATTTGTAAAGAGAGAATCACTACCATCGGAGAGAGAGGCAGTGTTGGCAGAGGTGGCTAGGGTTTCAAACCCTAGTTGCAACCCCAATTTGAGAATTTAACTTTTAATCTTTATTAATTTGCAAATTATGAAGTAGTCGCCAAAATTGATACTTTCAGCTAATTAAAAAGTTTAAAAAATATTAAAGTTGAATGAAACGGAATTATACAACCAAAAAAGCCAAAATTCACTAAATTAATACTTAAATTTGGATTATACTCATTTCGTACTTGTTTTTTTCTCGTTTTACTCTCATCTAAATAATAAAGAAAAAATTATAAAAATCACTCATACTCATTATGTAAGCATTTATTTGTGAATGTACTCGTGATTGTTCTCGTTTTGTACTCGAATAATAAAAACAATATGAAGCTTTCAGTCCCTGTTATTTTTTTGTTGTACTCATTTTTATTCTCCTTCTGTACTCGTTTTGTTCTCATTTTTTTGTAAGAATTTGTTAGTGTAATCAATAAGTCTCAATTTAGGGTATACTCGTTTTGTACTCGCTTTGTTCATATTTTGTTCTCATTTGTATTTATTTTTAAAATTTTGTTGGACTTATACTCATTTTTGTTGGTGTTTGTTCTCTATTTGTTCTCATTTTGTTGTTCAATTAGTTTGTATTTGTGTGTTCTCGGTTTGTACTCATTTTCACTGGTCAAAAGAGTGTGATCAATGCCATTTTTATTGTGTTTGTTCTTATTTTGTTGTTGTACTAGTCTGTATTCGTGTTGTTCTTGGGTTGTACTCATTTTCAGTAGTCAAAAGAGTGGTAAGCACACAGTCAACTTTTTGACATGTGATCAACATGCGGTTAAAATGTAATATTTGTGAATATTTATTTTGTGTTACCATTTTTGGTATATTTTTTAACATATTGTGATATTTGTGAAAGTTATTTTTTTTAAATGTATATTTGTGTAATTAACCATATTTTTAAACAAAAAACCCTTTCTATATATCTATTGCATAGCCTATTATCTTCTTAATTTTTTCAAAAAAAAAAACTAAAGATATCTCGTATTGAAGGAGAGATATTTTCTTCCAGAATTTCCTTTTCTCCTTCTTCTCGATCGCTCCGCTGCCATCGCCCGTATCCTCACCGACTTCGACGCGTCATTCATTTCCTTCAACTCTCCTTCTACGATTTGGTGCTATGTAATGTCCGTTCCCTTTTCTTGGCCATAATTTCCACCACTTCGAATTCCCCTCTTCCTCGTCGACTTCCTCGGCCAATTCTTCCTTCGCCGAAGATGGCTTATGCGGAGGAGTAGACGGCTCCTACTTGATTTTAACAGAGAGGAGAGAGGAGCAAGGGGAAAAGTTGAAGACTATCTTGATTCCCCTCCTACCCCTTTTGATTTTTGTAACGTTTGACATTGATTCTTATCGGGTCTTCATTAAATTTGATTACCTGAACTTAATTAATTTCTTGGATCTGATTATTTGCTTTGGTTTGTTTGATGCTGTAGCCTGATGATGGTATGTTATTGTTTGGGGATACTGATTTTGTTGCCGACGTTACGCTTTCGTTCGTAAAGCCATCTAGAGCAAGAAGTAGCCGCTGCCTCGATATGTTCGTCCTGCTGCCGTTGGATGGAAGAAGAAGAAGAAGAGGGCATATTAGGATTTCCAGGTCTATTCGGTTGCAAGATTAACTTATTCCAGTTGCTGTTTGGCTGCAGTAGAAAGTTTATTTATAAAAATAGTGTTGCTTTATTAATAATAACGAAATATATATGCTATATGTATAGCCATTTTAGTTAAAAATAGATTTGTGTGCGATTGAATTTTAGATGGTTTTTTTAAATACCAAAATTTTGTTTTATTTATGTATATGCAATAATGATGAATTATTAGATAATATTAGCATGTATTTTTAAGGTGTAAATATCATTACTGTAATTTCAATATGACAATTTAAGAGGGGAGTGAATTAAATTTCTTGCTAAAAATATTTTTTTTTTTAAACCTTTGTAAGTATTTTGTAAATCAAAACAGTAGTTCAATTCAAAACGTTATCACATAAGAATGAAATAAAAGAGAGTAAGGGATAGAGAAACAAAGCCCGATTTTTTATATTGGTTCGGTTCTTTTTGACATATGTCTACTCTTCTAGTTCACTAGAGAGTTTGAATTCACTAAACTTCCTTACTTGTGGGTAGAGGTAAACCGTTTGCAACATTTTATTTTCTACGCTCACAAGAAACCTTATACACCTTGTTTTTCATTGGCCAAAACAAGAAAACTAAGACCTCTTTGTTTTTCAAAGAATCAAACAAAGTAAACTTATGCTACCCTCAAGTTTTACCACCAAATCTTGATTACATATGTATTCTCAGATTGAAAATAATATTCTCACACCAACTCAGTAAGCAAATAGCAAATCAATAGCTCAATTGGTCAGTCAGAACTTAAGAATACTATAAAACAGAAAATCAAGAATCAAAATAACAAAGATTGGGCACTCTAAAAAAATGTTCTTAAGTTACCTCTGGGCTGGGGACATCTATTTATAGGTGTTCTCTTAAAATTAGCTGTTGTAAATTCCAAAGTAGCCATTGTGAGAGAGTTGCAAAATGCTGAAATTACTGACGTCAGCCTATACTACGTTCATACCATCCGTACTACGTGCGTAGTCCATGATTCCATTAGAGTATAATGCACAGTGTTCTCCTTCTTCGTGCTTAGTGTAAAATCCAATAGTCACTGCTTGACATCAGGTGTCTACTACGGGTATTGATCTCTCTTCTGCGTGCGTAATTCTTTAGTTATGTGTGTCTTACATTGAGTTCTACATGCATTGACGTGTTTCCAAATATCATATCTTTGATTCTTCACGTGGCTGTGTTTGAGAATATTCAAATTCAAATTTTTGAGGAGTGACTTAATTTTGTTAGTATTCTGAAGCCTCGACTATGTGCATAGTATGCACTTCTACGTGCGTAATACAATCTCCTAAAACATGACACCTTTACTCTTCCACGTGTGTTGTACTGGTGTAACACGTGACTGAGAATTGTCTCTTGAGCTCTATCAGTTTGCATCATGATCTCGTCTACGCATATAGTATGATGCAGCCTTCATTCCAGTAGCTACCTCTTCTTTTCTACATACTTTGGACTTTGTTCACGCGCATTACATAACATTGGGCCATTCTGTCTTTTGATACAATGCAATGCATGTACGTGCATTGCATTGCCTTCTATTCTCATAGCACTCATTCACGTGTTTTGTATATTCTTCTACGCACATAGTGTCAATACTGGAAAACTCAGAATGTTTCATACTTGATCAACATACACAGATCCTGGTTTAAAGTTCTTAGATCATCCTTCAACATGCGTAGAGGGTTATATAACATAAGTAGCTTAACAATTTCAATTGTTTTATTAAATCATCAAAACTGAGAAAGAATTTGTACGTTAACCAAACTGGTTCAACAACAATCTTCCCCTTTTTTATGATGACAAAACATTGAAAGAGTTTGCACTCCCTTCAATCAATGCACCTATTTTAAAAACACTTAGAGAAATACGATCAAGGTTGTTTAAGCCTTGTCCGATTGTTAGCACTTAACATGTTATCAGTTTCAGAGCAATATCTATCAGAGCATAATAAAAAATGTATCAGAGCAAAAATATGTATTAGAGTTATCAATCAATATATCAGATCATCAATATGTATCAGAGCTAAGCATCTATATATTAGAAAATTCATCAAACTTTGCTACAATTTCTCTTCCTTTTTGTCAAAATCAAAAAGGTAAGTATTAAAAGACACATACAATAAACATAGAGATATCATTAGATAACATTCATACACAAAATATGGATGCATGATCAAATATGGATCCTAATGCCGTGAAAATCACTTTGGTGAGGTGGAAGGCTGTGAATCTGATTCTTCTTCTAAAGCATCATGTGCAGCATCCACCATCATCCAATGAGAAACCCTGAGACACATTTCATCCACAATTGCTTCCATACCCTTCCTCAATTCAATCACATCCTTTGAAACCTCCTTTTCATCATCAGAAATCTTAACAACTTTCTCCTTTTCTTTCTCCATTTCAGCGAGCAAGGCCTTTCCTTTTTCCAACAATTTTTTCAGCACCTTGACCCTTTTTCTACTAGCTCTTTCTCATGCAAGGTAAGTTGGAGTGATCTCAGGGTTTGGTACTAGCATTGGCATTGCTCATGGAAATGGAAAATCTTCAGATGAGCTGGAGTCAGAGGAATCAGATGATGTAGACTCTTTGGTGTCTTCTAGGTCATACTTTCTCATAAATTCCTCCCTCATTTTTCTTATCTTCTTGGGATCCTGATAAGCCTTTGTTCTTTGTTGAGAGGCTGAAAAAGGTTCAGTTGTGGCTTCCTCTGATTTCTTCTCAGAAGGTGCTGAAGTCTCAAGTTTCTCCCTAGTTTTCTCAACCTCAGTTTCAGGCTGTTGCTATTCTACTGGTACATCATCCTCTTTGCTTTGTTCTGCATTCTTCACTTCTTCCTCAACAACTGGTTTTGTTTCTACTGGTGTATCCTCAACAGGTTCAGCCTCGAATGGTTCTTCTTCAACTACCACTTCATTTAAATCAATTGATTCAAATGGCTCATCACTTGGCGCATCTTCTAGTTCTTCAACCAAACCAGATTGTGTCTGCCTAATTTCAGCTTCTTCAATCTCAACTTCAATAATTTTGGGAGGTGGAGTATCATCCTCTTGCTAAGAATCTAAGGAAATAGCGTCAAGTTCATCAACCAATTCCTTGTACTCTTTAAGGATCCTCCTTGCCAATTCTACAGTCATTTCATCCTCCTTTTCTTGTTCAGTTTTCTCTGCCTCTTGAGGACTTTTAGTAGGCATTCTTGGTGAGGGAGTAGCTGCTCTTTTAGATTTGAGACTTTCCAAGGTAGTGAAATTTGCTTAAAGTAAATTAATCACAGTTTCAAAGTTCACTCTAGTCTCAGCCTGAAATGCCTTTGATGACATTTTCAATTCCAAAAGATCATGCCTCAATGCATCAAGCTGAATGTTTTTGGAAAAGGACTCCTCTTCCTTTTGTGATCCTTCTCCAATCTCCGGTTCAACTCTTTACGATTCCTAAGCTTCAGGTTATGCCTCATGCCTCTTCTGCAATTTTCTCTTTTCTTCAGAGGCTTTCTTGATGAAGATCATCTCATTTGGCTTTGGCTTTCTTGGATCATCTCTCTTATGGAACATCACATCCTCCTCTTTGATATATGGCTGAAAAACATACCCTCTTCCAACCGTTCTATAGAGTTTCATGTTCCTCAGAGATTTTTTTCAGATATTCCTCGATTCGATCTCTTCCGGTAAATCAAAGCCATCTAAATTCACCTTGAAGTACTGAAAAATGAGTGTGAGATGACTTCCAAATGGCAGACTTTCTTCCCTCTGCCTATATGGTGTCGAGACGGTAGGAAGATTGAATTTTTTTACTTTATCCAAGATCCATTCCACAACCACCCAAGCAAAGTTAATTTGTTCTCCCTTTATCAGCATATACATTGTGATTTCATCTTGATTAGTGAAAGGAGATTGGGTGTGTGATTTCGGTTGGAGTATTTTTGTGAAAGCCGTGTGGACCATCTTTCATTACTCCGAAATCATTCTGATCTAGCAACTTAACGTTCTTATCCAACTTCACAACTCCAAATTTATCAAACATAAATTCCCTACTTTTGTTGGTGTCAACCACAATTGTATTTGCTTCCATGTCTACGTACTCCTTGACACCTTTCTCATGCTTCACCCTGATTCCAACCAAAGGCAGTTTAAACAATTTATTGAGCAGCTTTTCATCAATTACAATTTCAACTCCATTCACTCTGCTCTGTACACCAATCGACTGATAATACAAAATTTCCTCAATATCCTCATTTACCCATTCCCTAGCATTGGCATAAAACTCCTTAACCAACTCAGGGTAGTAATTTGACACCTCAACACAGAAATCTCTCAGCCCAAACTTACGAAAATCTTCCTCAATATCTAACCCACCTTCCTTTAGAGACCAAAAATTAAAAACCTTTGAATCAAAAAACTTGACATGCTGCAAGTGTGTAAACAACTTAGTAGCCTTACTATCTGTCACGACCCGTAGTGAGCCCGTGACCGGCGTACGAGGCGAACCGTTTATGAGAGCCCGACCCATCTCGCACAAGCCTCATGGATCATAACTTACTACCCAAATTCAATTGATTTAAAAGTTTATTTAATCAAAATATTTATTATTTAAAACATACGATAGAATAAACATATATCATAGATAAAAATATTCAAAACATATATAAATATCGTAATACATCAAAGTATAAAGGCAACCCAGTAACCCGACAATATTCCTGGTGTAGAGCTCTAACATCATGAACATAAGAGCCCGATCAAAAGTGCGTCACTAACCAAATGACACCTCACTGGTATCCAAAATGCAGAAATGTTGCCATAGCCAAAAGTAGTGAACCTGCGGAATAAAACTAATAGTAGACATAGAAAGAAAGGGGGTCAGGGCCCAATGAGGGAAAGCACTCCAGACAGCATCATACGTGCCTCACAAAGACTGTTTTGAAAATAGTTTAAAATACCACATGCAGGTATACACGTATACATATACATGCTATAAGTAATAGCTTTTCAAAAGTCATTTCGAAATCGTTCGCAAGGAAAGCATCTAGCAAGCATGAAAACATACTTAATAATCATTTTGATTCTTAAAACACGGTTTCATAGTGAAAACATATACCTTTGATAAGGGACCATAATCATGGGTGTACTCGTGACACCATATAACATGGGTGTGCTCATGGCACCCTATCACATGGGTGATGTGGACTCGACCACTGCCATAACAATTCACGTGTTGGATCAAAACACGTGGCCACCGGCATCCCTGGTAGTTGGATTTCATAGTACATATATCATTGGTATAACAAAGGCTACTTCGACCCTGTAGAATACGTGTCTCGTATCATAAAAACAAAATCATAATCTTGCATAGCATAAATCGTAGACATTCATTTCATCATTTGAAATCATGGGAAAGATATATAATACGCACATATATATCCATTTCATAAAGCATATGGTTGATTATAAAAATCACATAATCATTTTACTGATTTAACCAATCCTTATATTAGTCCATTTTCACAATCATGTTCAGCACATCATAAAACATAATAGGAGTTTGAAGACACAACCTATGCGTCTGAAACTGCTATCCACTCACCTGGAAATCCAAGTCCAATTGCCAATCAAGCCCCACTTGCCGTGGCTGGCCTCGCTGGTAGAAACATGAAGCTGAACATGGACATATATAACATATATCAAAATGTGGTACTGTGGCAATACCAAATGCATGATATACAAATGCAATGCAAACCCTTATAACAGATGAAAACGTATATCGAATGTGAAATCATCGCCCTCGATCATAAATTCCTAATCTATGTAAAATTATACATTGGTCCCCGACCACTGTAAAATTATGCCTTAGCTCCCGAGACTTGGCGAATCTCCATATAGTCCTCAAAGTATCCTTAAACTACCAAATGGTCCT
>CAODLS010799390.1:0-10572 GCA_948243855.1 Flueggea neowawraea | reverse complement strand
GAACTCCATGCAGATCCTACCCTTTCATTTCTACAGTTCCTCGTTTCACATTGCAAGGCTAGCCACTACAATAATTTCTTCCAATCCTTGCCAAGCACTCTATGTATTTTGTTCATTCTTTTTACGACCCTCTCGTAATCTTGGGAAAATATTTTTCTCTAAAGATATACTCAGAAAAAACGTAGAAAAAAATGTAAAAGAAAATTATATAAGAAAATAAACTCCGGAAAATCGTCACAGCAACAGAAGAAACTTCATTACTAATAATATCAATATATACTGCTAAACCCATTTTAAAATCACAGTTAACAACAAGAAAACAAGAAACCCAGATAAGCAATTCTAAAAAAATAATAACAATTCGTGTAAAAGATTTGCCTATTTTGTGAGCTTTTTTTCTTTCATTTTTTAACTTCAAAGAAATCCCAAAAACCACAAAAAGAGGGAACAGAACTTTCACGGTAAACGGCGCCGTTTAGGGTACTGGCATGCGTCAAACCCGATAAGAACCGCGGATTGTCCCGGTCAAACAAAACTCTGTTGTATTCGTCCCTTTAGGCTCCAGTTACCGCCCATACAGAAATGGCTAACGCTGTTAAAATCGATTAATCCCTCATCGAAAACCACCCGTCCTGGCCGTCGGAATACCAAAATTGGGGGTATCTTGACGACCATAGCCAAATTCGCCGTAGATTCCACCGTGAACAACTCCATCAAAAGAGTAACAGGTAGCTCCTTTTCTATCGTTTACTCTCTTGAAGAAACATTTTAATTACTTCTACAATTTTATGAATTCGATTCGTAGTATGTTTTAAAGATGAAGAATTACAATTGAGGAGTCTCAGTTTTCATTAAATTCGCTCATTTGAACTGTTAATTGTTCACGGATTGACAAATTGCAAGGGTAAAAAGATTTAAGTATCCATTGCCAAATTCGCTCATTTGAATTGTTAATTGTTCACGAACTGTTAAGGGGAATTTTGCGTTTCAGGTGTTTATTGTCATTTGAGCTACCCGTTGAGTTAAACCTTGAGTACTTTACGAGATTTTTGCTGGTAAATTTGATTGTTGCTTTTCGCAACAATTTCTAGAGGATTTTGCAGGTTTTATATACATGTGCTGCCAATTCTTGATTAGGAAATATAATATAGTCAATTAAATTAACCTCAACTTCGGAAGATAACTTGGCTCTACTGCAACAAATATCATGTTTTAGCGCTTAATAAGAAGCAGGATAACTGGATCTGGAATTGATGTTACTGCACCACTCATCTCAAAATGATGTATGAGTTCTTGAAACAGCCTTAGATAAATCCAGTTCACTTGGATGTTTGACAATTGATTTTTGGACTTGATACGTGTTACTTTCCATAGTTATGCCATTGCAAGACCAGCTTACCTGGAACATGCTCAAGGTTCATGTGGCAGTTCGGTCCAGCATTGCTTTTCTTTATTTATGTAAAAATCTGCTGTTGCTGTTTTGTGTAAATTATTTGCAGCTGGAACTTTTCAATAGGGTCCATATATGCACACAACTTTCTATGTTTCTTTTTATGTTTTCATTCATCTAAAATTTAACTTTATTTTTAATATTGTAGGTCTAAAGAAACTCTATAAGATTGTTCAAGAGAGATTGACAGATGCATCCACCCCACTTTCATTGAATTCACCAAAGAAACCTGAAGATCTTGAGTCAGTGAAGAAGATGGAAATGAGGATGGAAGAAATACAGGAAGAGATGTCTAAGCTAAAGCAGTTGAATACAACATCACAAAATCTTGATGAAACAGAGCCTGGGAAGAAGAAATCTAACGGAGGCTACGGTACATCAGATCTTTCAAACGCACATAAGAAAAGAATATTTATTCGCTCGCGGTTGTAAAATTTTCAGGGATCTATGTTGCCAAGGTTAGATTTGAGAGAAAGAATAAGAAGGATGAAATTGTATTTTGTGTCATAATGCTACTTAAAGTAATGCTGTGAATATATGTTGCTTACTTGCTCTAGTGCTGATTATAAAGCTGTAAAATGTCAGTCTTCCATTCTTATTTCTTCTTTGGATTTTCTTTTTCACGGTATAGAAATTTTTTTTAATGCCTTCAGCCCTTCACATTGGAAAGATTGTGATTATGTTCTTTTCTTCCAGCAATGTCCGGTTTGAACTGGCGAGAATTGTTTAGCAAATAGCAACTAATGAGGGATTTATGTTGCATACAAGAGTCAGTATAGAAACAAAGCTTTCCTAGTGCTAATCATGATCAACGTCTAATCCCTTTAAATAATTGAACCACTCAAATTTACAGGCCAGCTAAATCTTTTGATACATTGGATTTTGTCACACTAGTTTTATCTCAGGACGTTGTTTGAGATATTATGATCAAAGAACTTCTGCTGTTAAAATCAAGCAATTTAGGCGGCATTTGTGAGATGGAGAAAAAAACAGAAGAAAAGAAGAAAAAGGATATACGTCTCATGCTTTATCGGTGAATGATGACACATGTCACGAAAATAAAAAGCCAAATATTAATATTTTAAAATGTCAAGATTTTAACATCAACATAAATTATTTTAATATATTTATATAGGTTTATAGATGGCTTAAATTTTATATTAGGTCCGAAAGTGGAGGCTTGGAATTAACTCTTGAAACTATGAATCCATTGATAAATACCAAAAAAATACGTTGTTCAAATTTTAATATTTAACCAAAACGGTATCGTTTAGGGACTGAATCGGCACAATACAGTCATTGCAACATAAAACCTCTCCGTCCCTCCCCATTTCTCTCAGTTTCGACTTGTTTCTCTCGTTGCTTCCACATTTCTTGTTCACACTCACTACCTTTCGGCTAAAACCATGGCAGCGTGGATGGCGGCTCGTCAGGCCGCAAATATGGCTCGGCTCTCTTCAACAAAAGTGGCTTCTGCTCCACAAGCAGCTTCCCTCATCCAACGGCGTGGCCTCGCCGGTGGCGGCGGTAAAGTTCTCGTTCCACATCATCCACCATTTTTAGATCCATACACATAATATGGTTTTGTTAATCTAAGAAAACTTGCAATCAATAAATAATTTGTGGGTTTTTATTGTAGCGACGAAAAGGTTCGGCCTTTTATTTTGTTCGAGTTAAATTTATTTTTGCGGGTATTGGATTGGAATTTTCTTTTCTTTTTTTTTTCCAGATCATCACGGACCTCCAAAAGTGGAATTCTGGAAGGATCCTTTGAGCCCATCTAAATGGAAAGAGGAGCATGTGAGTTGTTTATTGTTATTAGCGCAAAAGGGGTTTTGCTCTTATTTTTTTCCCTCTCCTTATTTTGCGTCTTGTTATCTGGCTAGTTAATCGATGGATTGTTTAGATTTTTTGCCGCGTTTTTTCCCTCATGTTCAAAAGATTGATACTGTTTGTTTTTGTAATATCAGAATAGGTTGTTGGTAGTTTTTGTTAGTTTGTGAGACTTAATAGTTGAATGTAAAGTGAAATAGATGCTTGGTTGCTTTAACATAGTCGAGAACCTTGTTACATTTGCCTTTGCGTAATGAACTTGCTCAAAATTAGTTAAGTTTTTGTTTTGTTTAGGAAAAGAAATGTGGGATATGCAAACATTTGTTACTGAATGAACCCTCTTGACTATCTCATGGAAAATTAATTTGGGCCTTGTTTATACATGCATTCTCATGCTTTGTTTTTGTGGCAAATGAGGTTGCAAATTATACATTTAGCTATAGTATTTTTGCCTATATCTTGAGAGTGTAATCGAATGAGATATTGTATTAAACTTGAAATGGGTTGCAAATTTTTGGCATAGGAGCAGCTGTTTTTGCCTAAAGATTGCATTCTTCCGTGCCACGTGTAAATTTTTTTTTTCTTTCAAATGCTTGGAGTGACTTTTTATTTTTTTTCTGGGAAATGATATGCTTTAACTTGGGAGTTTTTTTTTCACACCGCTGATATCTCTCTCTCCGGCTGATGCAGTTCGTGATTGTCTCTTTGACTGGCTGGGGACTGCTGATCTTTGGAGGTTACAAGTTCTTCACTAGAGGCAAGAAAGACAAGAAGGAAGAGGTATGTTAATACATGTTTATGACCAACAAACTTATAAGTTTAAGGTGTTATATGGCTGGAACCTGTGTTTCCAATTTAACTGGAATTGCTAGTAAAACGTTTCTCTCTGTTTTATTACTGTTAAAATGTTTGAAAGCTAAATATTGCTCTCTCAACTTGACCTGTAAACTAAAGGATGAGCGAATAATGGAAGTGATTATTGTTTAAGTTTGAGTTTATTAACTCATTTCCATATGTTTTATTCTGCAGAAAGTTGGAGAAGCAGCACACTAGGATTGGAGATGTCAGAGAACATTTTGAAGTTAATCTGGAGCAAGGATGTTTTCCTTTGTTGTGAGACAATCCAGTTTTGGATAGTTTTAGTTGTACATGACTTCCAAATAATTGATGAATATTGGCTTTTCCATGTTGCTCTAATGGTGTTTTAATATACTTGAATTCCATCTGTCATTTTCCAATAATTAATGGGCTAATATTCTGGTAAGACTTACCGAGCCACAACAGTTTTCAAGCTGTTATAGTTTCGGATGAAATTAAGCTATCGTAAGTTCGAGAGTTTGTGCCGGTTTACCTTCTCCCTTTGTTTACTTCAAATCAATGTATCCTAAATCTTGACCCTGCAATTTTTGTCGTTTGATTTGCTTTCTACTTTTGCTACTTGATGATCATTTTAAGTCCAATTAGTTTGTATGGCAATAAAGTCCTAATAATGCCTATTTTTGGCTGTCTTGAGTTTCTTCTTTTTCCTAAGTCTTAGTTTGTACACTAACACCATGCCGTGACTGAGAGAACTGATTCTTGTTCATTTCAGGAAATCACATTTACTAATTATAAGCTTCTTTGTTTTTTTTTCCGTTTTAGGATATGTCATTTTATTTGCTTTCACGACATCAAACTCGTGATAATTTAGTATTTTTTGTCATCAAACTTATGACTGCTTAGTATTGAATACAAGTCCATTGGTATAATCTACTATGACAAAGAATGAGTTTTACAGATTTAAAAAAATATATAGAAAATGAAGACACCTTTTTTTTTTGAAAAAATATATGCTCTCTCTTATTTTTTTCAGGCATTCTTCACATTCTTAAGCGGCCAAGCTGCGAAAAAGCAAATTAAATTCCTAACACAGCAACCACCTACAATGTGCGAAGACAATTTCTAAGATATCTTCATTAAAAATCAAAATAAAACAAGGTTTGCTTTAATAATTGACTCTTATTTTGATTCAACCCGTATATACTGATATCATAATTTCAAGTCTAAAGAATACCTTCAAACTTTTCCTGCAAGTGCTAAAATACAGCTTACTGACCAAAGTAAACAAATTAGAAAACCAATGCAATTCATGCATAAACTATACAAATTTAAGGTATAAGAATTCGTCGCCAATCTGCATTGAACTTCTTCCAGATGAAGAACGCTACTACTGTTGGACTAACCAAAGTTTGCATATCATATGACCTCAATCAGCTGCATTTTCAAACGATGGGAGACGGATGATCTCGCAAGATGGTGAGAGTAGTGGAAGAAGTATACAAACAAGCAATGCCAAGATACACCTACATCTATTATTTCCTTATTGTCAGCATAACTGCTAGTTTATGGCTTTCATTTGAATTTACTAACAAGACTGCATCTGTGGTTATGGCGCAAATATTCCTAGTGGCAAATGCATTTTTTACTCACTGCAATTTATAACTGAAATTTGAGGTCACTCACTTCAAGCTAAGTATCATGGACATGAGGCTTCAGTCTGCATCTTTTACGTCTGCTTCCACATCAACAATTGCTGAAGAAGGTTCTCTTTCTGCATGAAAACCAACGAGTCAATTTCAATAACAAGATGAAGGGTATTAGAAGACAATCTCAAATTTCAACAGAGTTGCTCACAAAGGTGTAATTTACGAGACGATTTACACCATCACTAGATTAGATATCTCATAAGAATTCATAAAACAAATTCAGGAAAGATGGAAGTAATAGGGATGTCAAGATTAACCTTTCTTTGGATTTTTCGAGAAATCACTGAATTGTCCTCTAGATGCTCTAGATTGGTTGGAGAACTTTACGGACTCTTTCACAAACTTGTCATCCACAACTATCATCCAAAGAAAACATCACAGCACAGTAAGAATGAAATCCTGGACGTTTACAAATCTTTACAAGAAAATCAAGAAGGAAAAATAATTACAATTACAACAAGAACATTATAATATAATGTAATAAGAAAATGGAGACATGAATAAATCAAGGAACCAACATATATAATTGCAAGATATCCATGAACAACCAAAAAGAACAAGAAATGTGGGTCAACGATTTCATGTTGCTACACCCAACAATAATTTTTACATTTCATATGCATTCATGTTTACCCATTGCACTTGAGAATAAGCAAAATTTTGGGCACCAAACACAAGAAAAGTTAATATACTTACAAACTGGCCATAATTATTAACTTGCAGTTGCAGAACATGAAGAAAAGAAAATGCAGCATGTATGATATTTCAGTGATTCCAAACTGCATACAGTGGTAGAGTAACAGAAGGAATATCCAGATTCTAATACTCTTCTGAGAATCCATGTTACTTTACCTGAGAAAGGTTGGGTACAAAAGGGGCATAACTGCAACTCATCATTCAATGTAGATCTGCAAAAAAATAACATGATTTATCTCAAACAAAACCACCTTATTTCAATAGGTCTAATAACTACAATAATGACCCTTACTTGAAAATTGAAATTCATTTCCGCAATTTGGGCACTGCATAAAAAAGAAAAAACAGATTATTATCAAAATTACTAAAGCGGAAGCAACATGAAACCGCAAACTGCTTCAATCAACAATTAAGTATATAATCCTCTCAAGCTCTAAGTAGCAGTATTTATGGAAAATTATAACAAAAAATCAAGAGAATTGGCGAAATAGGGACTTAAGTTTAATAAAAGTATAGGAAAAGCAAACTACAAAGGATTCAGAAGCCCTACTGCGTCTTGAACTATATCTCGCCCTGCCCACCATAGAAAAGCTCCCAAACCCACTATAGGTATGATCACTGCAAGAAGCTGCATGATGAAAACATCAATCAATTAGAACCCACAAAGCTTACAGAACTGTGATAGCTATATGTAATGAACTAGTGATCAATTTCACCACACAAAGACAACAAATGTTAAACCACCAAATATTCAAGGGCTGTGTAACATCACCAGAGAATGTCAAAACTGAACTGTGATAGCTCAAGGGAGTTACATGCCTAAGAAAGTTATTTTAGACATAGCAGCTGAAAACATACAGCAAGCGCAGGAAGATAAACATAGCTTAGGAACTTCTGCATGATTCAAAATACATGATAAACTAATTACCGTTTCTTCAGAATGAACAACCAACATTGGACCATACTGGATTTGTCAAATAAGCAGCAATCAAATTCTTACTTCGATTAATAATCCACAATGAAAACACAACAATTTGACAGTAAGACCATGTATCAATCATAGGCTCCTCTGCACAAATGCAGCTTGCAAATACAAATACAAATAAAACAACAGCAGCAATCATTTCAAAAGCTAAACAACACAAACAAGTAAAAAAAATAAAGCATACCCAAATAGAGATAAGAGCATCCAGAACCCAACCAATAGCATCCAAAACCCCACCAATCTGTCCAGTCACTGAAAGATAAGTCAAGCCAATAGCCAAAACAAAATTACCCAGAAGCCTAACAGTCCCACTATTATCTCTCCCTCCCCCACCACCACCATTAAACCCAAAACCCTGATTAAACCTCACCATAACCACTCTCCGCTTCCTCCTCCACCCCTCCACTTTCACTAAAAACTCATCTTTATCTTTCCCCACTCCCATGGAACCCCAGTTCTGGCTGAAGGCCTTAACTTCGAACCTCTTTTGATTAAAAGAACCAATCTTTGAGCTCTGCTGGCTGCGACAAAAAATGGGTTTTCTTCGTATGTCATCATGGAGAGTGTTTAAAGGCAAGAATTTGAGTGAGACGAGTTGTAGTAGCGTTGCCATGGCAAGAAATGTGAACTTAGAGCACTAGAGTGTTTATAACTCTGGTTTTGGATAGTGTTTAGAAGGTTTCATAGTCAAAGGGAACCAAAAATAAGGGACTGCTGTCTTGAACTATAGAGCAAGTTGCTTGTACACAAGAGAGACATCTGAATTTAAACTGAATCTAGAACCCAGATAGATATATCCACTTTGCTGTCTAATGAAAATTACACTAGAAATCAATAAATTTTCGAAAACAAATGGCTAGATCCTATGAGAGACTGCCACACGTGTTTAGAAAGACATGGATTTTAGTTTATCCAGACATGTTAATTTAACTTTTGTACAACAATATATATAAAAAATACATCATGCGGGGATAGCTCAGTTGGGAGAGCGTCAGACTGAAGATCTGAAGGTCGCGTGTTCGATCCACGCTCACCGCATTAATAATTTTATCTGTCGTTCCTCTTGTTTTCCATTTACCTGCCACGATCCCCTCAATTTCCTTCAAATTAACCCTCTCGTCCTCTGCTTTTTTTTTTTCTCATCAACCCCCTCGATATCCCTCAAGATAAAAAGACATCATCCGTCACCAGGTACTGATCTTTTCTCATCATGTCCACCGTAAACAATCTTCATATCTATCTTATTTCCAACTATAAATTGTATTATTTTCGTTATTTTTTCATCTCTAATCCCTAATAACATAATATAATTTGGCAGCTTTTATCATATTAAGATAGTCCACCCAAATCGCGTGGGCAACAACTGTAAAAAAATTTTCTTAGGATGACTGGAGATTCTAAGTTGGTTAATACAGAGCGAGAGCAGTGTATTAAGTAGACTAGAAATAATTTCTATACTAGACAATGCATTTGCATCAGAAAACCAATATCAAAGTCTTTGAAAAATCAATGATAAGCTTATGAAAATGTTCATCGTCAATTATTCTGATTACATGATAATGAAAAATTTAAAGACCAAACATACTATGAAATGTTACTTCTGTTCTGCATAGACATGAACCATGAACAACATAGGTTTGTTCTTTTCGTATGCCTAGGTTCTTGACTCCGCACGCATCTCTTCTTGAATACAGCTTCAAACTCCATAATGAACGGCCAGTTATCAATCTATGTCAAATTTCACATAATCTTTGAGAGACTAGTAATTGCTGAACTGTACAGTTGAATAGAATCTTGTTTACAACGTCCAAGTACAGCAACTAGTGATAGACACTAGAACTGCAAATTCCTCTAGGGGGTCAAAAACGAATTCGGATCACACGTATTTCAGAACCTCTCCCAGCACTAAACCCCATTGTGTCCAGTGTGTTCCACCCTGCATCGTAATATTCGATTGTAACTAGTGTCAGTGTTGTTTCTAGGAGATTATAGTTGTCATAAACTACTGAATTTCTTGAGAATCGGATATCTTTAATAGTTGCAATTACCTAAAATGAAACAGGATGAAAAAATCACAAACCTGGCAGTATACAGCAAATGGATCTCTAAGTGGCCCATCGCATGACAACTCACTTGTGCTTCCATCAATGAAGGTTCCATCAGCAAAGATTACCTGACAATTAAAAGAAATATTTACGATTAGGTTACAAAGCAAATCTTTGACGTATACCGGAGAAGAAGTCATAAGTTCTCAGTCTGAATTAAGTTTCAACCATAGTAAGTCGTTTATATGAGCATCTGTACCACCTTGCAACAATACGTTGACCAAGCAATTTTTGAAATATAATAAGAGAATATAAATCTTCATGTCAAAATGAATGCATCAGTTAACTTCGGAAACATTCTGAAATTCAATTAAAAATCATAAATTTGTCAGACCTCTGATGCGTATCCGGGAGTTGAGCCAGCAACTGGTTTAGTGAATGAACCTACAGGTGAACTTCTTTGCACAGCCTCACAGAAAGCAAGAAGGTGCTCGCGGTTCCCAAGCTGCACAGCCTGAAGACATTAAGAGAAAGCATAACGTTTTCAGTAATTTCTCCTTCTGGGCTAACCAAAGCTACCTAGTGATTTCTGATAAGCTGTATAGGGTATTACTTTGTTTAGATTGACGCACTAATTACACAGTTTAGACTAGAATATACCTGAACAATATCATGACTGGTAACACGACGTAACGGCTGCACTTGATATCCTTTAGAAGCCATGACTTCTGCAATCAGGAAGGTTCCCTGTTGTCACACAGGAAAGAATTAACCACTACCGATGGAAGTAAAGATGGTATTTGAACCACAAATGCAGAATCAATGCCTTAATTGCCTCGCCCACCATTTGGGGAGCAAGGAACAATCCCTGGAAATAGGCACTCATAACATCACCTTGAGTTGAGCCACAATCAATCCCAAGCCCAGGAGCAGAAAGACGAGCTGCTGCTGCTTCTACCCATTTTTTCTTCCCCGCAACATATCCACCACATGGTGCAATTGTTCCCCCTGGATTTTTAATTAAACTGCCGGCAATCA
>CAODLS010799339.1:0-16252 GCA_948243855.1 Flueggea neowawraea | reverse complement strand
AGTGGCAATCCCTTCACTTCACTCATGTTTCTTAGCATAACTCATGACATACCCAATCATACACATACTTGTTACTCATTACAAATAATGTTAGGCGTACGTCAAAGTATACGAGAAATCACCTAAGAATCCGTAGTGATTTCAGGTCGAGGGATTCAAGTATAAGCGTTGTATGAGAAATACTTATGACCTTTCAACCATGTAGTATTCTCATAAGCGGATCGATCCAAAATACTATTCTCCAACATGTTCTATATTCTTTGATTGATATCTCATATCTTATGACCAGTAAAACATGATCATCTCATAGAGTACATACTAGTCTTGGTTTATTGTCACTCTCATGACAATAATCGACTGGGGATATTTAGAATAGTATTCTTTTATGCTTCAAGGCTTTACTATCCAAATCACATATTTGATAACTTAAGCAGAATCACTATTCATCAATGTTTTATCAAATTAAACATGCACATAAATAATAATGAGATAAAATAATGCCTCATAATATATAATATAAAATATAATCTGCATACAATGTATTGGGGTTAGGGCTTACACTAACATCAACTTGCCTAGCTTAGGATAGATATATTCTATGTAGGTAAGGTGTTCGATGAAATTCCTAAGAGGCTTAAAGAGTCTAGTTGGTCGAGAGGATCCTTCTAATAAATGTAGGCATTGCTTAAATGAACTCGAGAGAGATTTTAAGCGAGTTTAGTGGAGAGAACACTCAATCTAAAAAATCATTTTCATTGATTTAGTAAATAGAAGTCTTTTCTTTCATCTCAATGATCCAAACGCCTTTGTTTATTTTGTTATTTCATCTTATGCTTATAAAATCAAACCCTTTACAACTCAATTTTCAGATTTTATCGATTTCCTCTGCTTTTCGATGATTAACTAGTGCACATTCCCTGTGGATATCGACTATCGTAGACTTGTGATACAGCCGATCAAGTCTTTGGCGCCGTTGCCGAGAAATCGTGTTATTAGTTGTGATTTTTATTTTTCTTTTCTTTTATGCATGATGTGGCTCATATACAATCTCTTATATTCATTCCTGTGGTGCTATTGATTTGGTGCTTTATGTTCACAAACTACTTGCGGTCTATGGGAAGAGATTGAACTCTTATATGTGTCTTGATGCTTGTTTGCTTAGAATAAATGTGTGAAGGAGTTTTCTATGCAACTCATTCATGGTTCTCTACGATATATATATATATATATATATATATAATGTTAACACTAACGTTTGGTCTAATGCCTGATGACGGAGTATTGCATTCAAGGACAAAGCAAAAGCGAGCAAGTTGACAAAAAGAGAAGCTTTCTTTACCCTTAACCTTTTACTTTCTATACTTTCTAGTTACAATTGGACTTGTCCTCATGTTCATTGTTATTGTTTAGCTTGGTAGGGCCTTACTTTTCTTGAACATTGATGACAATGTTCATACTAAGTGTTGAGGGGGAGGGGGGAAGGGCAATTGATTCCTTTTTTTTTCTTTATTGCTTAAAAATTATTTGCTTGTTTGTTGATTTTGTTAGAAAAGGCTTGAAATTTTTTCTTCAAGTGTGCTTAAATATTTTTAGAATGCATCAAACTTGACAAGAATAGAGTTTGAATTGATTTTTTTTAAAGAATTTTGTAGTGTGTAAATATGCTTAACATGATCAACTGAGGAATAAATACCATTTGTTAGTTATTTGAACCTTATTTAGGATTTATAAGTTGTAAGGTTGGGAATTTGTTTGTCGAACCTTAGTTTTTATGGTGGCATATGAGGCTTACTAGCTTATTGCTAAGTTGGTTGTTTATTTGCTTTTGAAAATGTTTGAGTATAATTGGCCTCTATTAAAAATGAAAGTTCTTTTGAATATTTAAAATGGTTAAGCCTCCCTTTTGAGAGTGAACCTAAACAGGGATAAGTGCATGGGGTCCAAACCCTTGGAAATGATAAGTACCCTTAGTGTTTATAAATAAGTGTAAACACATAGACTCTTTTGACTTGATTGATTCAAATTGTATTCTATCCCCAGGATTGGGATTGGTTTGCTTAGGACAAGCGAATGAGCAAGTGTTGGGGAGTTTGTTGTATGATAAATTTACATAGTATTCAAGCATAAATGGATGGCAGTTTGACCGTAAGTGTACTTAATTATCCACAAATTTATATTCTTTTCTTGTTTTGTGTAGGGTGGAAGTCAATGCATGAAATGTGGATGAAAAGTTATGAAAATGGCATAAAAAAAAAGAGTTTTCAAAGAAACCCAAATGATGGAAAGAAGTGGAGAAAAAGGTGCAGAAAGAGACAAAAGTGTGGGGACCAAGTGCAACCAAGGAGGGCAATTTTGATAGAAAGTTTCTAGAGTTTGGGGGCATAACAAGGCCTATAAATACTCCTCTCGTTTGCATTATTTGCCATCTTTTGACATCCACACTTCACCAAAAATGTTTTTACAAGAAAGAAGAGAGAAGAGGTTCCAAGAGGAAGAAATGGGGATCTTTGAAGAGACGTATGGTCTTGGAAAGGAAACCCCTCATCTTTTGCTTTCCATTTCTCATTTCATTTTTGGTTTTGTTAGTTTTTCTTTTAAGGTTAGTGTCTATTTCATTTTCTTTAAACAATGTTAGCGTAGATTTTAGTTTGGATTTTGAGTTGTAAGTTTTGATGAATACTTGTTATATTTATGAATGGGTATTGATTTTGTGCTTTTTATTCCATATTTGAAGTTTGTCTTGGATGTGCTTTATGCTCTATATTTGAATATTCCCTTGGATTTGATTTAATGACTTGTTTTGAATGACTATTGTTGTGCTTGATCACCATAATGATAGTTTATGTAAGTCTAATTGAAGAATCGAGAGATAAAGGCTAGATGAGGTCTACAAGCATTAAACTTGCCTAGCTTAGGCTAGTCGGTGTTTGACCTCACTGGTAGGAACAAGAAGCTGAACAAACAAATGTAGGTAAGTTGTTCGATGAATTTTCTAAGAGGCTTCAAGAGTCTAGTTTAGTTAGATGAGGCAGAAAAGACCCTTCAAATAAATGTAGGCATTGCCTAAATGAACTCAAGAGAGGGTTTAAGCGAGTTTAGTGGAGAGAACACTCAATCCCAAAAGCCCTTTTCATTGATTTAGTAAATTGAAGTCTTTGCTTGCATCTCAGTGATTCAAACACCTTTGTTTATTTTGTTATTCCATATTATGTTTTTAAAATCAAACCCTTTACAACTCAATTTTCAGATTTTATCGCTTTCATATGCTTTACGATCATTAACTAGTACACATTCTTTGTGGATTCGACACCCAAGGAGTACTTTAATGGTTTTATTACTATATTGATTATCGTACACTTGTGATACAACCGATCAAGTTTTTCGCGTCATTGTCAGAGAACGGTGTTATTAGTTATGATCTTTTATTTTTCTTTTCTTTTATGCATGATGTCGCTCGTATACAATCTCTTATATTCATTTGTGTGGTGCTATTGATTTGGTGCTTTATGTTCACAAACCACTTGTGGTCTACGGGAAGAGATTGAACTCTTATATGTGTCCCGATGCATTGTCCGAAATGACAATAAACTATGTATATAGTTTATTTTCTTGTTTTGCTTGTTTGCTTAGAACAAATGTGTCAAGGAGTGTTCTATGCAACTCATTCATGGTTCTCTACCAAATATATATATATATATATATTGTTCCCACTAATGTTTGGTCTCATGCTTGATGATGGAGTCATGCATTCAAGGACAAAGCAAAAGCAAACAAGTTGACAAAAAGAGAAGCTTTATTTACCCTTATCCTTTTACTTTCTATGCTTTATAGTTACAATTGGACTCGTTCTCGTGTTCATTGTTATTGTTTAGCTTGATGCGACCTTACTTTTTTTGAACATTGAGGACAATGTTCATACTAAGTGTGGGGGCAGGGCAATTTATTGCTTTTGGATCTTTATTGCTTAAAGATGCTTTTCTTATGTGTTGATTTTGCTAAAAAATGCTTGAACCTTTTTCTTGAAGTTTGCTTAAAGTTTTTTTTAGAATGCATCAAACTTGATAAGAATAGTGTTTGAATTTAATTTTGTTGAAAAAATTTTGTAGTGTGTAATTATGCTTAACATGATCAACTGGGGAATAAATGTCATTTGTTAGTCATTTGAACCTTATTTAAGATTTTTAAGTTATAAGATTAGGAATTTGTTTGCCGAACCTTAGTTTTTATAGTTAGCATAGGAGGCTTACAAGCTTAATGCTAAGTTGGTTGTTTGTTTGTTTTTGCAAATGTTTGAGTAGACTTGGCATCTATTAAAAATGAAAAGTGCTTTCGAATATTTAAAATTGTTAAGTCTCCCTTTTGAGGGTGAACCTAAACGGGGATAAGTGCATGGGGTCCAAACCCAAGGTGGAAAAAATAAGCACCCTTGATGCTTATAAATAAGTGTAATCACATGGACTCTTAATTCACTGACTCGTTTGTAGCACTCAAAATGAGAGGGACTTGCTTATATAAAAAAATGAAAGAAAAATCTTAAGGAAAAACACTTATTAAATGCCAATGAATGAATGATGCCAAAGTTTGCTCGAGAATAAAGGAAAATGTCCCTTTAACTTAGCAATAGGGGAGAGAAGCCTCAAAGACGTCAATAAACTAAGGAATTTGGTAGTTGAATTCTTAAAATCCCATTTTATTGCCTTCTTAATCATGTCACTTGCATACTTGTATAGTACACAAATCTTTTGACTTGATTGATTCAAATTGTATTCTAATCCTGGGACTAGGATTTGTTTGCTTAGGACAAAGAAACTGTAATATCCGTTATTTTTGAATTAATTTTGGTTATTTTCTAACTAATTTAGAAAATAATTTTTAAAGTTGGAAAATAAAAATTTTCATTTTAAATGTTAATTTGGTGATTAATGAAGCTTTGGAGTGATTAGAGTTGATTAATTAAGAATAAATTGGTGTTTAATTGAAATTAAATTTGGATGAAAAGAAAGAGGGACGACAGGTCGTTTGTGTGATATAGCAAGCTACATGTCGTTTGGAATTATTGTGCCTGTCGTTTGCATCATTTTCTGTCGTGTGTGCGTGTGTTAACCAGCTGCTGTGGTGTTTAATTCAGGTTGTCGTTCGCGCCATTAATCAGTCGTCTGTGGGTTTCGTTTCTGGGCAGCGAAATTCAGAACACGGCACTGCCCATGCTGCAATTTGATTGATTTGAAACTCTCTTCCACCGCCCATACTGCAACTTGATGGTCTTTAATTATTCCAACCGCCGCCCACACTATAGTTCCTTTCTTTAAATATTTCAACTCCTCCTAAGCCACACTTCTTTTGCCTCCATCACTCTTCCACCTCTGTTCATGTCTTAGAACATCTTGCATCCATTGTACTGGGTTTTCAACCATTCTCCTTGGTGTTTTGAAGTAAGAATCCATCCTTTATTCATCTCTTCCATTCTTTAATTATTTGTTCCTGTTTTGTTTGTTGTGGGTGATGGAAACGCATGATTTTTATTTGGTTTCTAGTGATGCTTGATGACTAATGATGGATTTATGATGACCTTTAGATTATTTTTGTAGTTTGTGTAATGGGTCTGTGAGTTAAAAAAAGGGTTGGCCATTTAAAGGAGTGATGTTTAGGAGATGATGGCGACCGAACTTTATGTGGGTGAGTAACAGAAATGAAGAGTATAAATAAGTTATTTGGTTAGAGTGAAATACTGTTGGTCCTGTGAATGATGAGGCTGGAATCTATTAAAATGACTTATGAGTTTGATGGTTTAGGAAGACACTTTCTTTCGGACGTATGTTTGAGGCCAAGTTGGGAATTTTTATGATAAAAAGAGTACCACGTCGTTTCGATACCCAACTTGGCTTAATGGAGTTAAATTTGAGAGTATATATAATTGTTAATGATTTTTAGGGATAGTTATAAATATCATGTGAGCTTAAAAATTATATATAACTCTGGAGTAACTTAAGATGTATTTTTATAAGTTGGAGAATTAAATTGTAAATATTAGAAAGTTGTGTAAATTTGTAATTTTAGGAAATTGAAGGATTAATTATTAAATTTAAAATACTTGGAGGACTAATTTATAAATCCTATAAAATTTGGGGAATAAGTGATAATTTGTCAAGTCTCGGGGGACTAAAACATAATTTTACATTGGTCCGAGACTAAACTGTAATTTTTCGTAGATTTTGAATTTTGGATTAAGAATGATAGAATATCATTTGAAATATATTTTCAGGCATCTTTTGAGGGGTCCGAGTTTGCATTTGCATTGTATAACATTTGGTACAGCCACAATACTGTATTTCGATTTGTCTATGATATATCTGTTGATATATATATTTGTTTGTTCAGCTTCTTGTTCCTACCAGTGAAGTCAAACACCGACTAGTGGGGCTTGACTGGTGATACAACTTGGACATTCAGGTGAGTGGATAACAGCTTCAAACGCATAGGCTCTCTCTTGAAACTTTTATTATGTTTTATGATATGCTGAACATGTTTATGAAAAATGGACTAATCTAAGAATTGATTAAATGAATAAAATGAGTATGTGATTTTTATAATCAACACTATGTTTTATGAAATTGATATATATGTATTATATATATCTCTCTTATATGATTTCAAATGCTAAATTGCATGCCTATGATTTATGCTATGTAAGATAATGGTTTGTTTTTATGATACGGGACACATATGCTACGGGGTCGAAGTAGCATTTGGTATACCAATTATTTATGTACTATGAAATCCCAGTTACCAGGGATGACGATAGTCACGTGTTCTGATCCAACACGTGAATTGTTATGATAGTGGCTGAGTCCATATCACCTAGGTTGTTTTGTGCCACGTGCACATCCATGCTCATGATCCCCTATCGATGATATATGTTTTGACTATGAAAACATGTTTTAAGAATCGAAATGATTTTTAATACGCTTTCGTGCTTGCTAGATGCTTTGTTTGCGAACGATTTTCAAAAAGCTATTACCTATAGCATGTATATATGCATATGTATATGTCTATACCACCATGTGGTATTTTTGAACTATTTTCAAAATAGTCTTTGTGAGACACGTATGAGGCGGTCTAGAGTATTTTCCCTCACTGGGCTCTAACCCCTTTTCTTTTTATGTCTATTGTTGATTTTATTCCGCAGGTTCACCGTTTTTGGCTTCGACAACTTTTCCGCATCTTGGATACCAGTTAGGTGTTTTTTGGTTAGTGACGCCTTTTGATCAGGCTCTCTTACGTATTGATGTTAAAGCTCTACACCGGAATGTTGTCGGGTTACTAGGTTGCTTTTCATACTTTGATGTATTTTGATATACTACGATATATATATATATATATATATATATATATATATATATGTTTTGAATAATTTATTATGATAATTTTTATTCCATCGTATGTTTTTAAATAACAAATGTTTTGATTAAATAAATATTTGAATCAATTGCTTTGGGTAGTATGTTATGGTTTATGAGGCTTGTGCGAGATGGATCGGGCTCCCACAGATGGTTCGCCCCGTACGCCGATCGCGAGCCCGCAACGGGTCATGACAAAGGTGGCATCAGAGCACTAGGTTTCGTAAGTTTGGGGTCAATGTGGAGCCTAGGTATTTTTTATCGGGTCAGTTTGATTTCCTATGTATACTCTTCTAATGGATATCGTGGTACTGTGGCAACGATCGACATATTGATTTGTGCATATGCATTATGTTCGTCAATTGCATTCATAGATATGGACTCACGTTTGGAGTCACCAGCATGGGCCACCGCTGGGGCTGCTGATCATTTTGTAGCGGACCTGAGGGATTCACATAGTTATTTGGAGGTTGAGGCATCACCTCATTTGCCGTTGTCTCAGCATGCCCCGCAAGCAGATGTTTTCAGCGCATTTTGTAGTGGATGCAGGGGATTCGCCTAGTCATTTGAACTTTTGTCCATATGACATTGGATTTCTATTTGATTTTGGTGTCACACTTTTGTTGTGCACTAATCGTCATGAGATACTCTGACTCGGTAACACTCTTGTTAGAGGAGATCCATTCGGTAAATTTAGTCTATGATCCCTTATTCTCCGATGAAGATATGAATTGAGTTTGCAGTTTGATATGTGGTAAATCTCTAAATTGATTCGAGATTAGTATGTCTGTAGTTGAGGTTATATGAGGTGATTTGAGGTTACCTAAGTGAAATTTTAAGATTTGTTATGATAAGTGAACAAGGAATTCATACTGGTTGGGAATCAAATTGTTGTTGCGTTCGACTTATTTATGATTTGGAAAATCTGAGAAACTTGAGGAAACGTCTAATTCGTTATTAGGAGGCAATAATTAATAAAATTGATTTGAGATTGCATGTGTCATGTGAATGAAGAATTATGCTATGTGAGACCGAAATTATAGTATTTTTGGATTTTGGTATTTGAGAAATTTGATAAATAAGATATTAATATTTGATCTGTTAATGAGAATACTTTTGTGAGTCTGATTCGAGGTTCGATATCAGGAAATTAAATGGCACTATGAGACTGTTAAGCGCAGAGGAGCTTAGCGATATTTCTAAGTATGTTATATTGTGGAAATAATGGATTAGTCTGCCAATATAATTGATGATAAGTTTCTAAGATAATTTTGTGGTTTATTGGAGTCGGATTTGATGAGATCTGAGATTAGTTTTCTTGACATGTACGTTGGTTGGAGTTGATTTGAGTGAAACAATACTTGGAGTATTTAAGGCTTTGAAATATTAAGACTATGGTTAATGGAACCATTTATGAATTTATTGTCGATATGAGAAGAGATTTAATAATTTTTGCTTGGAAACCGATCGGTTCGATTAAGGAATAAATTTGAAAATCGATGTTTTGATCCTATTAACCTTGAGAATATTTAGTATACGATAATTGGATGATTATCCTGGATGGATTAGTGAGATAGCCTAATGGTGAAAGTAGTATGTAGTTATTGATTTTGTGATAAAATGATTTGGTGATTCCTTTGACTTCGGAGGCAATTGTCTATAGTAAGGATTAAAAAGATATGTAATTATTGATTTGGTGACAAACTCATGTGATGACTTCTTTGATTTCCTTAAATCATTTGATGATTTATGGTAACGACCATGGGTATGATCATTTTTGTAAACGATAATTTTGTTGAGAATAAACAACCATGCTAATAAAAGAGATATGAACAAGACTTGAGGAGTCTATTTAAGTTTGACTTAAATGACGAACGATTGTAACTAAAGAGATGATCTGCATCCGATTGTGAGTATGAGGATTGATTTACGAGTTTGACTTGATTTGGATTATGATAATCGGATATGGATGATGTACAATTTGGAGTACTTATGATATGACTTGTTATTATTGCTAGTGGCAAAGGTGGTATCATATTTGATGTTCTTTGATTGCAGATAAATTGAATTTGGGATTTGTGATTCGAATTTGGGTGATCTTTGTTAAAGAGATTTGGCTTCACGGATTTGATATCATTCATTGCAAAAGAATGTGAAATGATAAGTAGTTTCTCCATGATTGTGGAGTTAAGATTTTGACATATGTTTGGATTTAAGAACATAGGTTTGAGTTATGAAAATTCAGGCCCCGTTCCTTTGGGGAGATATGGAATAATTAATAGATTTGATATTTTTGGAGATTGTGCATTAGCGGATCACTTCTGAAGTGCTTATGCTACCTTTGTTAGTGATGTTTGGACTTGTCCCACCTGTCCTTAACCTCTAGGAATGCATATCGAGTTGGGTCTATTTTTGTGTATTTAAACCAGATGTCTTTACCAGTACTTTTCTTTTGCAATACGGCTAACAGTTTGTTTTGCCTTTGTTCTTCTCTGTTATTAGGTCAAGTTTCATAACCCTCTATATATTTGATCTTTGAAAAAGGATTGAGTTTGTACTCTCTGGCATCTAATGCGTTAAGCTTTAGGCATACTTTTTTGTTTCCTTATGTCTTTGTATGTTCTCGTATCTCCAGATTCTTCCCATTCTTTGTTGTCATTATCAGCCAACGTTAGACTTAGTCTTTCCTCTTTTTTGGAGCATTTTTTACTGTTCCTCTAGAGCAACATTTTGTTAGGTCGCTGGATAGCCATCCATACCTATATGATCTTGCTGACTCTTAGGTTAGTGTCTATTGGTTTTGGTCTTTGCATTTTGCTCCTGTGAGTCCTGCATCTTCTGCCTCGTTTGTTTGCATATGTTATACCATCTTTTGGCATGCATGCACTTCTGAGTTCGAGGGAGTTTAAGCTCTGTTGGATTCATGATTTGGTAGATGCAATTATCCGTTGAACTTCGAAGTTAATGTATCTTCGAGATTTGGATTTGACGTTTGTTGAGTAGATTCTGAGTTTGACCAAGTTGAGTGTTAGTTCATATCTTGGTGGTTATGTTAAGAATTTGAATTTGACTCTAGTTTGGACACTTAGGTTTGATTTCGACTTTGATTTGATCTTTCTGGAATTTTGAGGACGAATTTCTTTTGAGGGGGGAATTATGTAATATTTGGTATTTTTGAATTAATTTTGCTTATTTTCTAATTAATTTAGAAAATAACTTTTAATGTTGGAAAATAAAAAATTGTGTTTTAAATGTTAATTGAGTAATTAATGAAGCTTTGGAGTGATTAGATTTGATTAATTAAGTATAAATTGGTGTTTAATTGAAATTAAATTCGGATGAAAAGAAAGAGGGACGACAAGTCGTTTGTGTGATGAGCAAGCTACATGTCGTTTGGAATTATTATGGCTGTCGTTTGGATACATTTTCTGTCGTGTGTGCGTGTGTCAAACAGCTGTAGTGGTTTTAAATTCTGGTTGTCGTTCGCGTCATTAAGCGGTCGTCAGTGGGTTTCGTTTCTGGGCAGCGAAATTCAAAACACGGCACCGCCCATACTGCAATTTGATTGATTTGAAACTTTCTTCCACTGTCCATACTGCAACTTGATGGATTTAAAACTCTCTTCCACCGCCCATACTGCAACTTGATGGTCTTTAATTATTCCAACGCGGCGCCCACACCATAGTTCCATTCTTTAAATGTTTAAACTCCTCCTACGCCACAGTTCGTTTGCCTCCATCACTCTTCCACCTCTGTTCATGTCTTAGAACATATTGCATCCATTGTACTGGGTTTGAAACCATTCTCCTTGGTGTTTTGAAGTAAGAATCCATCCTCTATTCATCTCTTCCATTCTTTAATTTTTTATTCCTGTTTTGTTTGTTGTGGGTGATGGAAACGCATGATTTTTATTTGGTTCTTAGTGATGTATGATGACTAATGATGGATATATGATGACCTTTAGATTAGTTTGGTAGATTGTGTAATGGGTCTGTGAGTTAAAAAAAAGGGTTGGCCATTTAAAGGAGTGATGTTTAGGAGATGATGGTGACCGAACTTTATCTGGGTGAGTAACAGAAATGAAGAGTATAAATAAGTTATTTGGCTAGACTGAAATACTGTTGGCTCTGTGAATGATGAGGCTGGAATCTATTAAAATGACTTATGAGTTTGATGGTTTAGGAAGACCCTTTCTTTCGGACGTATGTTTGAGGCCAAGTTGGGAATTTTTATAATAAAAAGAGTACCACGTCGTTTCGATACCTGACTTGGCTTAATGGAGTTAAATTTGAGAGTATATATAATTGTTAATGATTTTTAGGGATGGTTATAAATATCATGAGCTTAAAAATTAAATATAACTCTGGAGTAACTTAAGATTTATTTTTTATAAGTTGGAGAATTAAATTGTAAATATTAGAAAGTTAAGTAAATTTGTAAGTTTAGGAAATTGAAGGATTAGTTATTAAATTTAAAATACTTGAAGGACTAACTTCTAAATCCTCAAAAGTTTGGGGACTAAGTCATAATTTGCCAAGTCTCGGGGACTAAAATGTAATTTTACATTGGTCGGGGACCACACTATAATTTTATGTAGATTTTGAATTTTGGATTAAGAATGATAGAATATCATTCGAAATATATTTTTGGGGATCTTTTAAGGGTCCGAGTTTGCATTTGCATTGCATAGCATTTGGTACAACCACAATACCGCATTTCGATTTGTCTATGATATATCTGTTGATATATATATTTGCTTGTTCAGCTTCTTGTTCCTACCAGTGAGGTCAGACACCGACTAGTGGGTTTTGACTGGTGATACAGCTTGGACATCCAGGTGAGTGGATAGCAGCTTCAATCGCATAGGCTCTCTCTTGAAACTTCTATTATGTTTTATGATGTGATGAACATGTTTATGAAAAATGGACTAATCTAAGGATTAATTAAATGAATAAAATGATTATGTGATTTTTATAATCAACACTATGTTTTATGAAATTGATATATATGTATTATATATATATCTCTTATATGATTTCAAATGCTAAATTGCATGCCTATGATTTATGCTATGTAAGATAATTGTTTGTTTTTATGATACGGGACACCTATACTACGGGTCGAAGTAACCTTTGGTATACCAATGATATATGTACTATGAAATCCCAGCTATCAGGGATGTCGGTAGCCACATGTTCTGATTCAACACGTGAATTGTTATGATAGTGGTCAAGTCCACATCACCCATGTTGTTTTGTGCCACGTGCACATCCATGCTTATAGTCTCCTATCGATGATATATGTTTTGACTATGAAAAATGTTTTAAAAATTGAAATGGTTTTTAATACGTTTTTGTGCTTGCTAGATACTTTGTTTGCGAACAATTTTCGAAAAGCTATTACCTATAGCATGTATATATGTATATGTATATGTCTATACCTACATGTGATATTTTTTAAATGTTTTCAAAACAGCCTTTGTAAGGCACATATGAGGCGTTCTGGAGTGTTTTCCCACACTAGGCCCTGACCCCTTTTCTTTTTTTGTCTACTGTTGATTTTATTCCGTAGGTTCAATGTTTTTGGCTTCCTCAACTTTTTCGCATCTTGGATACCAGTGAGGTGTCTTTTGGTTAGTGACGCCCTTTTGATCGGGTTCTCTTATGCATTAATGTTAGAGCTCTTGGGTTACTAGGTTGCTTTTCATACTTTGATATATTACGATATATATATATATATATATATACATTTTGAATAATTTATTATGATAAATGTTTATTCCATCGTATGTTTTTGAATAACAAATGTTTTGATTAAATAAATATTTGAATCAATTGCTTTGGGTTGTATGTTATGATCTATGAGGCTTGTGCGAGATGGTTGGGTTTACGCCGATCGCGAGCCCACAACGGGTCCTGGCAGAAACAAGTAAGTGTGGGTGAGTTTGATGTATGATAAATTTACATAGTATTCAAGCATAAATGGATGACATTTTGACCGTAAGTGTACTTAATTATCCACTTATTTATATTATTTTTGTGTTTTATGTAGCATGGATGTGAATGCATGAAATGTGGATGAAGTGATGAAAAAGGCATAAAAAAAAGAGTTTTCAAAGAAACCCAAATGATGGAAAGAAGTGGAAGAAAAAGGTGCAGAATGAGACAAAAGTGTGGAACCAAGTGCACCCAAGAGGGGCAATTTTGAGAGAAAAGTTTCTAGGGTTTGGAGGCATGACAAAGCCTATAAATACTCCTCTCATTTGATAGTCACACTTCACCAAAAACATTTTTACAAGAAAGAAGAGAGAAGAGCTGCCAAGAGGAAGAAATGGGGTTCCTTGAAGAGACCTATTGTCTTGGAAAGGAAACCCCCTCATCTTTCGCTTTCCATGTCTCATTTCATGTTGGGTTTTGTTTTAAGGTTAGTGTCTATTTTCATTTTCTTTAAACAATGGTAGTGTAGATTTTTAGTTTGGATTTTCAGTTGTAAGTTTTGATGAATGCTTGCTATATTTGTGAATGGGTATTGATTCTGTGCTTCATATTCCATATTTGAAGTTTGCCTTGGATGTGCTTTATGATCTATATTTGAAGATTGTCTTGGATTTGATTTAATGACTTGTTTTGAATGATTATTGTTGTGCTTGATCACCATGATGATAGTTTGGATAAGTCTAGTTGAAGAATCGAGAGATGAAGGCTAGATGAGGTCTACAAGCATTAAACTTGCCTTGCTTAGGATAGATATATTCTATATAGGTAAGGTGTTCGATGAAATTCCTAAGAGGCTTAAAGAGTCTAGTTTAGTTAGATGAGGCCGAGAGGACCCATCTAATAAATTTAGGAATTTCTTAAATGAACTCTAGAGAGGCTTTAAGAGAGTTTAGTGGAGAAAACACTCAATCCTGAAAACCCTTTTCATTGGTTTATTTAATAGAAATCTTGGTTTGCATCTCAATGATCTATACGCCTTTGTTTATTTTGTTATTTCATCTTATGTTTTTAAAATCAAACCCTTTACAACTCAATTTTCAGATTTTAATTCTTTCCCCTGCTTGTCGATCATTAACTAGTACACGTTCCTTGTGGATTCCACACCCGAGGAATACTCCAAGGGTTTTATTACTACATCGACTATCGTGCACTTCTGATAGACCCGATCAAGATACTCTTAGTTACCTTTTCTATGTAACCTTTTTTATTAAAAATGTATTTTGGTAAAGGGAAAAATATTTACTGGCTTGCATTCGAAAAGTTTTAATGCCTCAAGTTAATTTACTAGAATAGCCTTTCTAATTTATTAAACAACTCCTAAATAGTATATTAAAGTAAATACAGTTTTGCAAATTCTTTGGATTTAAGCTTTTTTGAGTTAGGGTTAAATCATTTGTCGTCCCTAAGTTATACTTAAATATTTTCTCTGGTCCTTTGGTTTTGAAAAAGCTTCTTTTCCCTTCCCGAGGTTCCCTGAAAAATTAAGTCATCCATCCAACGTCAAAGATTCTGTTAGTTTTGCTGATGTGGCATGAAATTTGAAATAAAGTAAATTTTGATGACAAAATTACTCTTGCACAGTTTTACTAATGCTGCACAATTTTTAACACACTCAAACCTCTAACACCAAACAAACTCACACCCCTAAAAACCCAAAGTAACCCGACCTACCCTATTCTAAAAAAAACACATCTTAAACCAAACAAACCCACACTCCAAAGACCTAAACAAACCCAATCCACCCCGTTCTTAAAAACCAAAACATACCGATCTAAACAACAGAAAAAAAATCCAACCCAACCCATCTCCAGCTTTTTTCACTTCTCTCTCTCTTTATCTCTCCTCCTACCATTCTCTCAAAAGACCGTTGTTCGACTCGTCAGTAACTCTCTTCCCTCTCTCTTTCTTTCTTTCTTTCTTTCTTTCTTTCTTTCTTTCTTTCTTTCTTTCTCTTCACCACTGCTATCTCTCTCCACCACCACCACCATTCTCATCTCTCTTGCTTCAACGAAATCACTGAACTCATTTTCAAAAATTGAAAATGGGTTTGAAAATTAAAAGCACTAACCCGATGAAATCACCATCTCATCTCTCTCTCTCTCTCTTATTTCAATCACTAAAGTCACAACCCCAATATAGCTTTGAAAATTGAAAATATAACAAAAAAGGAAAAACAAAAGACAATGACAATGAAAAATTTACAACTCCTTCCTCTCTTCCCATCACAAATCAAAACCAAAAAATTCAACATAACAACAATAAAAACAATTCACATCCTTGATGGGAGCACTGGTTCTTTCCCTCAAAAGCTTTATGAGATTCGTTTGCTATGTCATCGCAGGGACTTGAGAACTGAAGTCCCGTGAAATTCATCCAAACAAAGAATTCTCAGTCATTTTTGCATCTCAGGCAGAATCACAAAGAGGCAGTGAAGGTGGTGTAGAAGAGAGAGATGGGAAGAGAGGAGGCAGTTGTGTTGAAACTGGGATTGTTGCAAAGATGAAAATGGGTTTATTGCAGCTGGGTTTGTTAACAGATGAAAATGAGTTTGCAACTGGGTTTGTTATAGATTGATTAGCTTAAATAAGCGAATTTGGATTTTGGATTGCCTTTGAAATTAATGCTTAGTTAATTTTGGCTAGTGTTAATTTATGATTTGGTTTATTTGTAGGTTGTTAAGGTTTGAGAAGGGGAGAGAGAGAGTTTTGATGTGAGAGAGAGAAAGGCTCACAGACTTGTTGTGAGAGAGATTAAAGGAGAAGGGATATGGATAGAATAGACTTTTCGTCAAAATTTATTATATTTAACGAACATGGATAAATGACTGAACATGTCAAAGAGCCTCGAGGAGGCGAGAGA
>CAODLS010799325.1:0-12958 GCA_948243855.1 Flueggea neowawraea | reverse complement strand
TGAGATCAACAAGCAAACTGTTACACACTTGTTTTTGCGGGCTCAACAAGCAAACCGTATCTCTAGTTTTTTTTGCGGGATCAACTAGGAAACATAACCACTAGTTTTTACGGGATTAACTAGCAAACCGATCCACTAGCTTTTGCGAGATCAACTAGAAAACTGTTACTCTAGTTTTCTAAGGCTCATTAGAAAACCTATCAACCCCAAGCAACTAACCTTGCTTGTTATAGTTTTAACCCCAAAGGTATAACAGATTAAAAACTCACACCCACCCAATAATAAGATTACAAGTAAACAACTTAAATGGGTTATAAAGGTAGAGAAGAGAGATATAATGATTATCAAGTCTTAGCAAAGGTATCTCTTACTTCTCTTCTGACCTTGGATGTTTATTTATAGCCACTTGCAAGAATATAGCCATTGGAGCCTCGAAGTGGCCATTGTGAAATGAGACAAATTCTGTCCAGTAACGATGTCATCCTTTACTACATGTGTAGCCACCATCTATATGAGTAGTACTTCGTTCCATCTGGGTCCTGCATGTTATGTATGTAGGTTTACGTGCATTACAAGAACTCCAGTGTCTTGACTTTACGTGGATCAACTTCTACATGCGTTGTTCTTTTACTGTCTGTGTTTATCTCAAGTTCTACATGTATAGTACCACTTTCTACATGCATTGCTTTGATATATAGAATGTGTGATTTTTATCCAATGGCTTGCTATGTGCGTTGCACTTTTGTTCTATGTACATAGACGTTTGATCAAAGTATGCATCTTTGATTTTGCATGTGATTTGTGTCAGAAAATGTCAGGTATATTCAAATTCAAATTCCCATGAGCGTCTTGATTTTGTCAGCTAGTCCAGCTCTCTTCATCTAACACCTTTGTATTTTTCTTCTTTGTGCGTGACTCACTGTTCTGATATTCGCTGAATTCATGTTAAAGAATATTTCCTTTTTGAAGTTCTGACAAGCTGCAATAGATTTTGGCTTCACTTCAATCACATGTCATCTTTGTCTACATGCGTTATATTTGCCTTCTGCGTGCATTGAGCTTTGCTTTAATGTTCGCGTATTTGCTCATCAACGCACACATCATTCATTTCAACGTGCATCTGCATGCCTTGGATTTCTACTCATTAAATAGGATGATCATCAATGTGCATAGCACCAACTACTGGGTACGTAGAGAAAGATCTGATGCTTTCTACCTTCACTGCCATACACATCTACGTGTTTTGTAGGCTCTGTTGTGTACGTAAAATATAGTTGTGCGTCCTTCAACACGCTTAGATGACTCATAAGGTGCTTTATGGCTAGATATGAGCAAGTTTGCAGCTTTGTACCTATTTCATGGATGTTTTGCATTCATCATCATCAAAACTGAACTCAACATGAGTCTGTCTCTACTTATTCTCACCTCCCCATGAAAATTTCAGGTGATTTCTCCACCTCGAATTATAGGTGTTGCTATAGGGGTTGTTCTGAAGATTATTCCCATGAAACAAATAGTGCAAATTCTCCATGTAGTCTTGAGCCCCTTGATCATCAACATAAGTTACTTGCTTTGCTCCAGAGAATCCATCAATTATGTTGCTCAGAGCCTCAACCTAAATAGCTAAAGTTGTCACTACATCCACATCATCACCCTTGGTGGCTTTGCTGGCTTAGAATGTGTTGTGTGCCACTGCTAATTGTTCATAACCATCTCCTCAATTAGTTCATGAGCAGCCTTTGTTGTCTTCTTATTAAGGGTACCGCCTATTGTAGTAGTAATCATCTATAGCTTCGATCTTGATGACCAGTTGAGTTCTCCTTGAGATTTCCACTTTCTCTGACCTAAACTGATGTGTCTTCGTCTCTCAAATTCGGCTCCCTTAATTGATTTCTAGAAACATGCTTAAATAGACCAAAAAGAAGAAATCTGGGCAGCCATGGTCGTGGCCTAGACCATGGCCTTCATTAATTTGGCGTCCAACTACACGGACACGGGTTTTTCTTTCTGTGTCTTGCATGCAACTACTCATGTGTTCACTGGCTAAGATCATTCAAAATTGAATAACGTTTCACTGAAGACTTTGTCAGAGTTGGTCAGAATGCTACAAAGAATTGATCAAAACGGGAGGGCTATTACACAAGAAACTCTAGATAATGAGTTTTGGGTTTAAGCCATACAAGAGGAGCTTAGCCAATTTAAAAGGAACAATGTGTGGGAGTTAGTTTCGACACAACAAGGCAAAGCAATCATTGGAACCAAATGGGTGCATAGGGTCAAATCTGATGAAAATGGCAAACTGGTAAAAAAATAGTCAAAGTTGGTAGCTCAAGGTTTTAACCAAGAGGAATTACTTGATTATGAAGAGACTTATGCTCCAGTTGCGAGACTTGAACCAATTCGACTCCTGTGTGCTTTTTCCTCACACAAGAAGATCAAGCTCTTTGAAATGGATGTAAAGAGTGCATTTCTCAATGGTTACATTGAAGAAAAAGTCTATGTAAGGCAACCTCCAGGTTTTGAAGACCATGAACATCTTAACTGCATTTTCAAACTCAACAAAATGCCTTATGGTCTAAAGCAAGCACAAGGGCATGGTATGAGAGGTTAGGTAATTTTCTTATTCAGAATGGCTATGTAAGGGGCCATTTTGATAATACTCTCTTTGTTAAGAAAAATGGTGATGATATACTTATTTGCTAAATATATGTAGATGATATTATCTTTGGTGCTACTAACCTTTTTATGTGCAAATAATTTAGTGATCTTATGAATGGTGAATTTGAAATTTTCATGATGGGGGAGCTTACTTTCATTCTTGGACTTTAAATCAAACAACTCGATGATGGAATTTTCATTCATCAATCCAAATATACTAAGGAGTTGCCAAATAAATTCAAAATTGATGGAAGAAAAGAAGTCCCAATGTCATCAACATTAAAACTTAACAAATATGAGGAAGGAAAACTGGTGGATCAAAAGTTTTATCAAGGTATGATCATATCCTTACTTTATTTAATTGCCTATAGACCCGATATTATATTTTCTACATGTTTATGTGCTCACTTTCAATACAATCGAAAAGAATCTCATTTGATTTCATGTAAAAAGATTTTTTGATATTTGAGTGAGACCATAGGTTTAGGTTTATGGTATCCATCTTGCATTAATGTCAATTTAATTGCTTATAGTGATGCTGATCTTGGTGGTTGCAAATTATATAGGAAAAGCACTAATGGTACATGTCATTTATTAGGATCATGCTTAATCTATTGGGCAAGGAAGAAACAAATAAGTGTATCTACTTCCACAACCGAATTAGAATATGTGGCTGCAGAAAGCTTTTGTGCTCAAGTTTTATGGATCAAAAATCAATTGCTCGATTATGGTATTTTTCTTAAGAATATTCCTATCTTTTGTGACAATAAAAGTGCTCTTAAGTGAGCAAAAATCTTATTTTGCATAGTAGAACAAAGCATATAGAAATTAGACATCATTTTCTACATGATCATATGCAAAAAGGTGACATTTGTTTGAAATTTGTGAGAACAAATGACCAATTAGCTGATATTTTTACAAAACCTTTGGTTGAAGAAAGTTTTAACTCAATTCGTTTTCTTTTGGGCATGTGTAATGTGAATGGTTTGTTATTGTATTTAATGCTTTAAGTGTTTATATCATATGTTCATTTCCATTCATTTAAAATAAAATGATCCATAAATGTCCATAACTATATCCTTTGTGTGGTGGAAAAGTGTTGGAAGTGGAAAACCGAAGAAATGGTCTGTAATGATGGTTTACTCGAGTAAAAGAATGGATTCCATTAGTAATGGACATGAAGTGGGCATATGGATATTCTTGGAGAAAAGTTACTCAAGTAAAGGAGGTTTGTTACTTGAGTAATCTAAATGGTTATTCACTAGAGTAAGTATATCAGGTTCACTTAGGTGAATAAGTGGATGGATCACTCGAGTAAGTGGTATGGTCACTCAAGTAAACAGTGCTTTAGTGGCTTAAAAACGCAATTTCGAAACAGAACCCAAGCAAACTGGTAGGCAGGCAAGTGCATCCATCGTTTGTAGTATGCGGACCTGAGTATCGAGTGTCGTATCCCACAGAGACCTAGAGTACTAGTAATAACTCTCTTTCTATTATCTAGCCTATAAACACAAAAGGAATGGAGACAAGCCAACACACAACACAGCAACAAAAAAGGAGTTTAAGAGCCGAGCAATCAAGGATAACAGTAGCATCTAGATGTTGAATCCCCTTAGGACTACCTAAGCAAAACCGACCTTGTCACTAAGTCACTTGTTCATACAATTGGACCGTAGGAATTCCTAACATACATTAACCTCTCTCTCGAGTCAGATAACATCTAACGTTAAGTTGATTAACTAGAATCTCTTCCTAATTAAAACCCCCATGTTGCGTTAACACAGATTAATGAATTCCCATATTAAGTTTGATCTTAATCCGAAAGATTTACGTCGACCTATCTCTAGGTTTGCGTTCAACTCCTCTCATTTATGAGCGATTCTAAACACACGATAAATCTCTCGATTTCTATGCATGCAATTAATTGTCGAATCAAAACACCTGTAGAATCAATCCAACAACAACAACATATATCATAGATGAGTCTCAATTCATGAACAAAGTAACAAAATAACAAAACCCAATCACAAATTCGTCCTAAGGCTCATCACATCTAGATGCATATTAATTTAGTTCATAATGGCAGTAGATAAAACAACAAAAATGAATGAAAACCAAGAGAGAAAGATGGAACCCATTGAGAATCCTTTCATCTTCAAGCAATCCACTCGATTTTGATGTCGATCCACTCCAAGGACGTTCTTCCCTTGAAACTCAGCTATTTCCCTCTCTAAAACTCTATTTTTTGGGTGTCAATGGAGGCTCTCCTTGATTAGGGTTCATTCCACGCTTAAATAGGCCGAAATGGTGTGTTTTGATAAGACACGGCCCGATACGGACATTACACGACCATGTCTTTGGTTCCCAAAACGTGTCTTCCTTTAAAATTTCGTTGTTTCACCAGTTTGATGCTTTTGGCCCTGAAACTGGTAAGACACGGACACAACTTCAGTTACACGGTCGTGTCTTCGACTCCAAGGCCGTGTCTTGCATTCTGAATGTGAACTTGACTCTGATGAATAGGACACGGGTAGAACATGATATTACGCAGCTGTGTCTTGGGCTTCCAAACTGTGTCTTGCTTCCTGGAGGTGCATTTGACCAAGACGAATAGGAAACGGTATTACATAGCCATGTCTTGTGGTCCCAGACTGTGTCTTGTGTTAAAAGCCTCGAAAGTTGTCGTTTAATCTCCGTTTTGGCTTTCTTTCATTCAATTCTATCAAGACATCATCACATGACCTAAAAACAAAATATGAACCAATAAAACATCAAAACCTATGAAAACATGTCAATTATAACCAAAATTATAGGAATTCGACAATACAAATATGTATAATTGAGCATTCATCAGTCGCTGAGCCAAAAGTCAACTTGAAAATGTTAAAAGGGTGAGTAAAACTTAGTGATGAATAAGACTCCAGATTGTCTCATGCATGCGTCACAAATACTGGCTTGAAATCATTCGAAACATACCACATGCAATATGTATGTATATACGTATACACTCTACGTATAATATTCTCTTAAAAATCCATTTCTGAAATCTTTTGCAAACGGAGCAGATACAGACAGATATCAGAAAAGTGGCAGAGCCATCCAATAGATCAAACAGAATACGTGGTCTGGCCAGACACACGACTACCATATAACTCTGGTAACTAGGGCCTTGATAGGGAATTAGTATACCAAAGGCTACGCTACCTCGTAGCTAGGTGTCCCTAATCCAAAATATACATATCTAGTAGACGGCATACACAGTAGAAAATTATTTGTAGAAAATATTTATATATATAAATACCAGATATCGAAACAAAATATTGGGTATTAATAATCACTTAAGCTGGATTATTAATTACTCAAACCATTATTAGGTCAAATTACATATTTAAGCCGAACACACCAAAAACATATAAATTTTCAAAAGACATAACCTATGTGTCTGAAGCTGCTATTCTCTCACCAGAGAGCCCAAAACAAAGATCACCAGTCAAACACCACTGGCGGGTAACTGCTCGTGTTGGCAACCACAAGAAACTGTGCAGACATAACCAACCAAATATCAGAATGTGGTACTGTGGCAATACCATAATGCATGACATGCAAATGCAATGCAACCCTAAATTCCCCCAACACTACAAACACGCTCCACTTGACATCCAAAGGAACCAAACACCCACATTGCCAAAAATCAACCTCCTAAACCTGAATCTAGCATCCACTCCCAATAAACAACCCAAAATCATCAAGAATCACCATCTTCAAATTTAGATTCCTATGACCCAAGAAGACAAATCATCAAAAATCAACATATCAAAGTCTAATTCAAAAAGCAACTCCAAATCCATCAGAAATCCATCAAAATCCGGAACCCTAGCTTGGAATGAACCCATTTCATTCAAATAATAAAATTCCAAAAACCAAAGCTAGAATCCCATAGATTCAACCTCAAACAACCATAATCTAGCCATATTTAACTCCTCTTTCAACAGAAGGAGAAAATATGAACCAAACCTCAAAATTCATTCAAAACCCTAGATAAACAATATGTAGCAAGAGTGAAGAAAAGAGAAGATCAAAGAGTGTTTCTTACCTTTAGAACTAAAATGAAAACACTTGGAAGAGATGGAGAGCAAGGAGAATAGTTAAGAGAGAGTAATTTCAGTAGTTGGTATGAGTTATGGCTGGAGGAAGGGTAGATGAGTGTATTAATAGACCCACATAACTGAAACGCTGTGTCTCACTTAATTGGGTCCAGACCTGGCACATCTACGTGTGTTGTGCTGCTTTTACGTGCATTGAACAAGGTTCTACGTGCGTAGTCGAGGCTTCAACATACGTAGATGGCGGATCTGATGACTTTCTACCCTCAGATCTAGAATCAATGTGCGTTCCAGTCTAGGCAACCTTATGCAATGCACGCAGACGGTATACCTGGTGATCTCTCCTCCTCAAATCCATCTCCAACATGCGTTCTACTCCAACAATGCACTTAGATCATCACTCTCGCTCACTGTTCGTGTCTTAACCATGACCAATGTACGTAGGACACCACCTACGCATGTTGAAGGCCTGAGGCACATCCACTGTCCTACTCAACACTCGTCTACGTGCGTAGAAATTTCTTCCAACGCACATAGATGACCTTCAGCGTGGCCTGCACGCACAAATCAGCCTTCAAAACATTTTCCCTCCAGATCAACACGCCGAAACCTCAAACTACCCGAAGACTGAATGGAACGCCACCAAATTCCTGTTAAAATCCTATGGGATATTACAAAGATGTAACAGAATTCTGTATCAGATATGAATAGTCTATCTTTTGAAGGTAATAAAATTAAGCTTGCTTATTAATATTTTCTTTATTAGAATCTAGACATCTTTCATATATGATTGATGTAGGTGTTTACACTTGAGTTTTGGCACAGACCTAAAAAAGTCACTAATAGACCGAAAATTGAGACATCAAGAATGGCCATGCAAAAAATAAAGAAAAATTCGAATAGGGCAATTTTCATGTACAATAGCCCATATTCATAATTTATGAATTCAGCAGCCCACTTTCAATATCAAAATTATGGTTTTGTACTTTCAAATTTATAAATTACAGATTTATAAGTTTATTTAAAACTTGTTTAGAATCTATTCATTGTCTGTTGAGAATATTAATAACATATAAATAATATTCAAACAACATATAAACAAGACGTCTTGAATTAAAAAAAAAACATACAAATAAGATATCAATAATATATAAACAACATTCAAACAACATATAAAAAAATACCTTAAATTTGAAAATAACATATAAACAAAATGTTAACAACATATAAACAAGAAATCAACACATATAAACAAATGGTATAAAAAACATATAAACAATATTAAAACAACATATAAACAAGCTGCTTTAAATTTAAAAATACAGTAAAACATCAGCAATAAATCAACAACATGTAACACCCTTATATTGTCCATGTGATTTAAACTATATTTATATAATCACTTATAATCATATTGTATTATGGAAATCCAACAAGATAATACGTTTTCCTTGTGCAACATAACCATATGTAAACACAGTTGGTCCCAATAAGAATGACACTCCAAGAGGGGGTGAATTGGAGTTTTAAAGAGTTTGAATACTTTGTTGAAAATTTTTTGCAATTTAAATCAAATAACAAAGTTAAATGCAGAAGCTAAACAAAATCACCAATTCACACAGAAGATAAAGCAAGTGTAAGGCAAAGTAAATATAGAGAGTAAGGGAGAGAGAAAATGAAAGCCCGGTATTTATAGTGGTTCGGTCTTTCCTGACCTACGTCCACTCTTCTAGATCCACTAGAGAGTTCAATCAACTATCTACTCACTTACGGGTGGAGGGAAACCGTTACAAACTCTAGTTTTTACGGGCTCTACTAGAAAATCGTTACACCTTGTTTTTGCGGGATCAACAAGGAAACCGTATCCCTAGTTTTTGCGGGTTGAACTAGAAAACCGTTTCCACTTGTTTTTAGGAAAAACAAGCAAATCAAACCTCTAATTTTTGCGGGATTAACTAGCAAACCGAACTACTAGTTTTTTTGCGGGCTTAACTAGCAAACTGTTACTCTAGTTTTCTAAGGCTCACTAGAAAACCTATATACCCCAAGCAATCAACCTTGCTTGTTACAGATTTTACCCAAAATATTTGATAAATTAAAGCTCTCACCAACCCAACAATAAGATAGCAAGTAGATAGCTCAAATGGGTTCTAAGGTAGAGAAGATAGATAAAATGAATAGCAGTTCGTAGCAAGGGCATCTCTTACTTCTCTTTTGATCTGGGACGTCTATTTATAGCCATTTGAAAGAATATAGCCATTGGAGTCTCGAAGTAGCCTTTGTAAGATTAAACAAATTTACTAAGTAATGACGTCGCCTTCAGCTACGTGCGTTGTTTCCCATCTACGCACGTAGTTCGTTGTTCCTTCTGAGTTCTTCGTGCTGTGTATAGAAGTCTATGTGCGTTGATAGAACTCCAGTGGTCTCGGCTTTATGTAGATCAACATCTACATGCGTTGCTTCTTTACTGTGTGCATAGTGCCACTTTCTACATGCATAGCTCTGATATCCAGAATGTTCAATTTCCACCCAGTGGCTTACTACGTTCGTTGCATGGCCTTCAACGTGGGTTGTCGTTCTGTCAAAGTCTGCACCTTTGATTTTGCATGTGATTTGTGTTAGGGAATGTCAAGAATATTCAAATTCAAATTCCCAATGAGCGTATTGGCTTTGTCAGCTAGTGCAGTTCATCTCATCTAACGCCTTGGTGTTTCTTGCTTTGTGCGTGGCTTATTGTTCTGACAATATCTGAGTTTATGTCATAGAATATTCCCTTTTTGAAGTTTTAACTTACTGCAACAGAATTTGGCTTTATTCCAGTCAGGTGTCATCTTCATCTATGTGCGTAGCACTTCTCTTCTGCGTGCTTAGATCTTTTCTTATCAATGCCCACACCACTCATCTCAACGTGCATCTGTGTGCCTTGGTTTTCTCCTCATCATTCTGGGTCTTCTTCAATGTGTGTTGCACAATATACAACATGCGTAGATGTGTATAAATTATTTTCAGTAGCATTTGCTTCTCTTCTACGTGCGTTGTAGGCTCTGCTCTGTAAGTAGAAGTCAGTTATGCGTCTTCAACGTGCTTGGATGACTTATAAGGTGCTTTATGGCTAGATATGAGCAAGTCTGCAACTTTGCACTTATTTCATGGATGTTTTGCATTAATTATCATCAAAACCAAACTCAACACCATATACGTCAATATAAGTCATATATTCAAGCCAATTTCAAAATTTAATACACATAAGTAGAAAACTCAGCTAACTATATATGCAAATGTTGAGAATGAGGGAGTCTAAAGCACCGGCCGACCGATATGTGACCTATGCTACTATCTACAAACTCCAAGCTTAAATCAACCAAAAGAGATCTATCAACAATGATAACCTGGGAAAAATATTTACACTTTATATGAGTTGCAACTCAATGAGCATAAACCATGATAGATCAAACTCAAGCAAACACAAACATATAACAAATAATTGATTAACTATGTCATACAAACATATGCATATGCCCATGTGTTCCATTTTATATGTTGTGACCAAACAAGCCAAGTATCACCCCAGGATTTTCTGTATGCCACTGTGTAATTAGCTGGCCAGCATCGTATAAAAATTAACCCGAAGGTCTCCTGTGTAATATTAACCCGAAGGTCTCCTATCTGAATATGACCTGAAGGTCCCTTGTGTGATAATGACCCGAATGTCTCCTGTATGAATATGGCCCGAAGATCTCATATGTAATAATTTACAAATACTAAAGCATGATGGTCACAATGCCTTTATTAGGTCCAATATGAATGCACCAACATGTGAAACATTTGATGATTAATATCCACGTAAAGCATTTAATTTCGTGTGACTATAGACATTTTCAACATATCCATATAACAAACAATTTAAACATTCTCAATATATCCATATCACAAATTATATAAACATTCTCAAGATGTAGCATATATATCACGTAAATTCAACTAGTCAACAATTTGTTCAAGTAATCATATCAAGAGCACATATTTGAACATAAATCATATCACACACATTTGAATTCAATCTCAAGTTTATACTCACATGTGTCTCTAATGCACGATAAACACCACAAACTTCTAAGTTTCCAATCTATGATTGTTCAAGCTTTTTGGATCTACACAATATTAAAATTACATATATCAATATCAAATACGTTTTTCTATAAAATTTGGGACTAGTACCTTAAGTTACAATTTCCTATTCAATTTAGTCCATATGTCATATCGAATGACATAAATTCTGAATTTACTTAATCTATAGGTTAACTTCAACTCTATATTATAATGACCTTTTCTTTTTCTCTTTCTCTTGTTTGGTTACAAGCAATTTTAGGTCAGTCCCCTTATCATTGAAAATATAACAAAGCAGTTCCTATTGTGTGGTCTTCTCAGTTTAATCTCAACTGAACAGTCTATTTTCCATTTAATATTTTTGAAGTTCTAGATCCTTAATTTTTTTTTCTGTAAATTGCATCTGAAAATAGACATTCCAAGATTTCTGGGCATATAAAGTAGGATTCCTAATTCAATTTGTACAATTTATGGAAAATTTATAAAGTCACACTATCTTCTGCTCTACTTATACTTTAGGATAGATTGAGCATCACCTAATTTTATGACAATTTCTGATTCACTTTAGCTTCAAATCAAACTATGAAAATTGCGTCACAAACTAGACAAACATATATTTCTAAGCACATGAACCTTGTTTTCTAATTCAGTTTACACAATATTTGACAAATTTTCAAAGTCAAGCCAAGGGCCCTAACAGGGTAGCTAGACCTTTTACTCAATGTTTTGATCATGGTTTACTTTATTAAATTCCAATTAAAAAACGGTTTGTTGATTTAGAAACTAGACTCATGTACCTTTCTTTTTGAAACATATCAAAGTCTAATTCAAAATACAGAAATCTTGGTGAATATCTGAACCAAGAATCAAGCTGTGTTATATGAAATTGTAAACAGAGCCAGTCTTAGATAAACAAGTATAAATCCATAAATATATGGAATTAAGCTATGAGCTTTTACAGTCCATTATACAACATATATATCTACAACTTTTATGTTTTACACTTTTCCAAATTAGGTTTCTACGTTTTCCAAAAGCTAGTTAACAGACTGTTGTCACAACATCTATAATTAGGGCAGTTCATGCTATTTCAACCATAACCACAAAATGACATAGAATTAAGATAAAATGTTTTACAAAAATCTATATGACATATAAATATACAAGTTTCATTATTTTCTTTTATTGAAATTATGTCTTTAACAATATCAAAAATATGGATGAAACATAGACTAATCAAGAGCTACTATAAATTCAGGAGTACCTTTGCTTTGTTTAAGTTCTCTCTTTGGAGAAATTGATGGTCAATTGTGAGTGGGGGTGATTTTGGACGATTTTTTTGGGTCTAGAAAGTGGTTTTGCTGCTGTGTTTGTATTTTGAACAAGAAAAGAGTTATACATATATCTATGGAATAGGTTGCCAACTCATCAAAAATATCTCCATTCCTTTTCATTTTGATCTTATCTTAATTGATGAATCATATATACATGTGTTTATTAAATATTTGAGCATGTGGACATCTTTGTCTTAATCTATTTAGTAAGTAACAAGTGTTTAATTAACTTTTAAACATATAGATAAATCTTCTTAAGAAAGTCTTGCCATGTGTTAAATTTTAGATGATAATTATCTACACATACATATGTAGACTTAGTTAGTTTTCACTTTTCACCGTACTTATTATACCTCATATGCTTTTTCTCTTCAACTTAGATTCTTTTATTCTACTATAACCTTATTTGACACAATCTAAAGTAATATTTCAATTACAAATAATAGACTCTATATCATAAAAATGCATATACAATGCATGTACCAAATATATGTATGCTATGCATTGTTAATTAGGGTTGAGTGTTACAATGACATTTTTTTATAACTTAAATTTTTTTAAGATATTTTTTATGTTGTTAATGTAATTTTTTTAATAAGTATTTTTTAAGGTAATATTTATGATGTATCTTGTTATTTGTATTTTTTTTGATAAGTTGTACTTTTTTTAGACAAATTGTTTTTAATGTACTGTATTTCTCATTACAAATATTTTAATTAAATTATTAATTTTATTTTTTAAAATTTTTACTAATAC
>CAODLS010799284.1:0-17466 GCA_948243855.1 Flueggea neowawraea | reverse complement strand
GTATCACTAGCTTTTAATCTGTTGGTGAGTGTTTGTGAACACTTTTAAAAATAGTGATTGTGAGAGGGATCAAGGGTAGATCGTTAGGTTGGTTTTTGTTCTTGAACCAGAATTAAGAACCTTGTAAGAGTTCTCACTTAGCTAGAAAGTGAAGTTGTAATCTTTGAGAAGATTGATAGTGAAAATCCTAAGTGGTGATACTTAGGTAGTGGATGTAGGCATGGCCGAACCATTATAAGTTCTTGGTGTTCTTTCTTTTTTGAAAAAAATTCAAAGCTTCTATTATCACACTATTCAAACCCCCTTTCTAGTGTGATTATTGACTCTACACACTCTTCAAACAATTTGTTTTTGACAGGTTTCTCATTACTTTCTATGTATAAAAGGCATTCTTTATTAAGTTATATTCTAGGAGTGAAGTGCAACATTAAGTGGTTTGTATTCCATGTCTTTTGAATCATTGTTCCCTCAAATGTTTCTAGCTTAAAAGTATTAGACATAAGCATCATCCTAATTCTATATAGGCCTTCCCAATTAGGTTAGAGTTTTCCTTCCTCCTTCAAGGAATTTGTGATGGCAAGTTCCTGAGTACCAAGTCTCTAATATCTTTTGGCTTGCATTCTCTAAAGATTTGTAATATCGATCTACTCTTCATTTCCATAATTCAAACATCATACAAGCATCCTTCATTTTTCATTGATAACATCCAAATTTTCCTTGAGGCTTCCTAATTTGCCCGTTCATCAAGTTCCAAAACCCAAGCAAATACCTTGCTTGTTACAACTTGTTCTCCCAAATGACAATTTTAAACTCAACAAACCCAAGAAAGAATGCAAGTCCAAGTGCTAAGAGCAGGTATCAATGAGAGAATAAGAGAAGTGGAGAGAAATCAAGATATCGAAGTTTGCCTAAAGTTTCTTTGACTTCTTCTGATGTTGGAGACGTTTTTTTTATAGTCTTTTTAAAGTTTGTGACCATTTAAATCAAGAATAAAGCCGTTGTTGGACAAATCCAAATTATGTACAATCTTGACATCACCAAATTTACGTGCTTAAGCAACATTTATGTGTTTAAGTCTTGTATTCTTCAGAGATTTATATGCTTAAGGTCCTTTTTGACATGCTTAATTCCACCTTGAAAACATTGCACCACTTCTGGAACCTTTTTAAGTGCTTAAATTTGATCTTAAGCACTTAAATTTGAAACTTAAGTGCTTAAATCTAAAACGTATGTGCGTAACAAAATTTCCAAGATTGCACCTTGAATTCTGCTCACGTAATTTGACCAAGGACATTGAAATTCAAATCCCGAGGAGCATCATAACGGATTGTTTGGTCTTCAAGTGCGAATTTATATGCTTAAACTTTTATTTACGCACTTAAATTTGTTCTTCCAGGACTGCATCTTTTTTGCACCATTTTTAAGTGTTTAAATCTTGTTTTAAGTACTTAAATCTAACTTCCAAGAGTGCATCTTTTCTGGACCATTTTTAAGTGCTTAAATCTGGTTTTTAAACACTTCAATCTAACTTCATTCCAAATCTGAGAAATACCAAAATTTAAGCCTAAAGACTTACTAACTTAATTCCATATTTACATGCGTAAGGCACCTTTCAAACTAAATTCTCGCACATTTCATATTTCATGGATGTTTTATTATCATCATCAACAAAACTATACTAACATATTATAATTTTTAAATTAATTTAATAAATTCATGTAATGATAAATGAGTATCATATAGTTAAGTAGGTACTTTGTGGATAAAGTGTTGGAATTTGAAGAATTCCACAACCATAACTCCATAAATAAGATCCACCTTTTACCTAGAGATTGTTTGGAGAAAAGAAATGAGATAATGGAAGCATGCCTCAATCTATAATCATTGTGCTTTGAGATCCGAGTAGGTGGCCTTCTAGTTGAAAACCTTTCAGATAATGATGGGACTAATGTTAAGAAAAGAATGAATGTATATTCGTAATATGCTCAACTAAGGACCATAACCATTTTATATATAATTGGTATAATTGCTAAATGAGCCCATTATAAATTAGCGTTATATCTTTGATAGCTATACATATTAATTCATGACCCACACTCATTATGAATTGACATGGCCCTGTTAAGTTAATTACATCACTTCAATTGGGCCCTTAAACTTTAATATAGTGATAAATATATGATCCATAACTGCAATACATGCATATCTGCATGTCCGAATGCATATACACTTGCTGTGCACATATTGTTAGTCCATAATTCTAACAATGTCCTACTTAGACTGTACATACATTTGCCCATACATTATACCTTATAATCGTGCATATATTGCTATGTAACCATAGTTGTTTGAACAAGCAATCTGTAGTTTGTCATTTTTAACCAGTCATATCCATTAGTACACTGGCACAAGGATCAAAAGGGCATTCGCTGCATATTAGCACAACTAAACCAAACAATGGTCACATGAACCATCATAGTTAAACAACTTGGATCAAGTGTAGGTGTGTAGTGTGAAAATTGCATGCAATGTGATCTACACATACCGATTTCCAACCAGTCCTACCTTAAACTTTATGAGATCAAACCAACATTCAGTTGAATTGAAACTTTACTTTAAAGAGTTGCTATTGTCGTGAAAATGATAAAATAAAGTAATTATCCAAGTACATTTCACAGAATCTCATTGAACCTAGATACCCTTTAGTAATAGAACACCTATTCAAGAAGTGTGCTTGTGATTAATGCCTTAATCAGCGGATTCACAACCATAGAGTGTTTACTGACGTGCTCAATACTAACCTAACCATTATGACCTTTTTTTCTTAGTGTTACTATAAATGATTACAATTAAACTGTTGTTGTATAACTTAATAGGCTTCTGAGTGTACAGTCCAATAACACGATTACATAGCCAAATAAGATGATTTGATGCCTTATAACGCGTTACACAATTCTACTTGCATAAAAGAAGAAGCAATGATTTGCTTAGCATTCTTCCAGAGAATTGTTCCTTCCTAAAGCAAATAACCATATCATGATGTAGACCTATAACTATATTGGCATCTTACAAAGTCGGAATCCAAGTACCCGATGATCTATTGTTGATTCAAATTTCTTTAAATGACTATATTATCATAATTTTGACCAAAAACTGCATATACATGAGCATGCATTGCATAATTCATTTACAGGATATATGCATTAATTTGAAATTCCATAAATCATATTTCTATTTTTCATATGGTTTTAGAATATCTTAGTAAACTTAAGAGAGTGTTACATGGTTCGGCGGGAGAATTAGTTCAAAACTATAATAACTATCAAAGGGGCTAAATAGGTAATTTCATAATTACATTGATTATAGTGTATAGATAAGGATCACTTGTTTTCCATCCATATCCTACATATTTAGGTCTCATTACGTGTAGAAAACACAAACAAAGGACTAGAAAGAAAAAGAAAATATAGAAAAATTTGATTGGACCTCCTAACCTCCTCGCTATATTGTGCTTTCATCTAACACATGGTAAAACCATAAATTTAACAAGGATAACAAATCATTTTGTTCTTAGGTGATTTAGAAGAGGGAAAATATAAGAGAGAAGGGAGAGAAAGGAGGGGGAGAATAATTTGGCGGAAAATCGAAAGCAATTGACAATAACTAGTGCTAATCGACATCATATCACATCCTTTGCATTCTAAACAACTAAGTGAGTTCATTTCTTCATTTTTATCTGCATATTGTATGTAATATGATGTGTTTAGGTCCTAATGTTGAAGAAATGGACTAGAGCATGAATTGATGATGAATTCATATGCATTGCAATATAGGTTTGTTTAGGGTTTAAATTCTAATCCATAGTTGAAACCATGTTTTAAGGTTATTGGAGATAGATTTGGATGAGACTCAAACATGAAATTTGCGCTTAATTATGCTTATATAGGTTTGTTAAATTTCAAGGTGATTGGAATCAAGAGTTGTGAGCTATGGCGTCCAAACTTGATGTTGTTCCCAGAATCCCCTATTTTCCAGAATCTCAGATATGTTTTGTAACCCAATTTTGATCACCTTATTGACTGAATTTCTTGATGACCCAAGCATAAAATTTGTTCCTCTACGTGTTTGGATATCTCAGTAAAATTTAATGTATTTAGATAATTATAACAGGCGATGTTTGGAAATAAGTCTAAGAAGGTTCAAATAGGAAGTTTTGTACAGGTGGTGTATGTTTTAAAATTTACATAGAATTTCTTAGGGCAAGCTAGAAGCTGTTTCTTCGGGCAAGCTAGAAGCTGATTGGTAGACTTAAGTTTTTATACTTGTAATATAAGTAGTTAAAATAAGTTTTTATATGAGAACAAAATGAGTACATCTAACTTGTCAATTTGATATAGAAACATATACTATCCAGCAAGGAACTTGAATTTGCCTTGTTTTGTGAGTGAAAGGAAATTACATGCATACGTGTCATATTTGTATATTGTGTGATGCAATGTTACTAGCATGTGTTGATATGAAATATTTGGAATTATACGTATTGGTGATTGGATATGATTTGTATACATGTTGTTGGTCAACTCTATGTGACATGTGCTCGAATATTGATGATGACATGGAAATACAAAGGATGGGATATCAAAAATGCTATTGCTTTATATTGATGTATAAGCTATCATATGATTTCATGTGGTTTAAAAGGAATAGTATGACCAATATGCTCGGTATTTGCAATTATATTTGTATATTGGTTATATAAGAAGGTAGATGGAACTAAGTGCTATGCAGGGTAAAACTCATAGGAGCCACCTTTGGAATCCATTCTACCATATGTTGGACTTGCCAACAATTTATTTAATTTATTTGATTAAACCTATAAGTCATTTCTATTAGATATTGGTTAAACCATCGAGTCTCCTCTATTGGTTATGGAAAAGATCCTCGGGATCTATGATATTAGAAACACGGGGCAATACTTGACATATTGATCCATTACCGAATTAAATGGACTTGCATATATAATTGTTGTATTGGGATATTGTGATACATATGAGATTGTCTATACATACATACACACACACACACACATACATATATATATATATATATATAATGTTTTGGTATGTGTTGGGTTGCTCATTGAGTTGTGACTCATATAAAATACAAAATTTTTCCTAGGTACTAGTTGGATAGATTTTGAGTTGAGTTGCAGGCTTTTACATACATCGGAGAGCCAAAGGTCGGAATGTCGTGATCACTCTCTCTCTCCTTACCGCATGTGCACATGGTTTAAGGATGAGATCCCCATGGCTCATCGTGTATAGTAGTTTTGTTTACCAGACTTATCTTGCATTATGTAGTGTTTATGAGTTTTACTGATTTAATCTGGGAATACCTTTTTGTAAATTATTTTGTAAATATGAAATATTGTTATATGCTATGAATTATATGGTTATATGCTATAGGAGTATGGATGTTGTTAGCCCAAGAGTGACACTCCAAGAGGAAGGTGAACTGGAGTTTAGATAATTTAGAAATTTTGTTGAAAGCTTTTGCAAGTTAAACCAAATAACAAAGCTTTATACAAATAAAACCAAAGTATAAATGTGGAAGTAATAAAACTACCAATTCATAAGAAAGATAAAGCAACTGTAAAGCAAAATAAATAGAGTAGGGAAAGAGAAAACAAAGCCTCGATTTATAGTGGTTTGGTCCTCCTTGTCCTACGTATACTTCTTGAGATCCACTCAAGAATTTCAATCCACTATCTCATCTCTAATGGGTGGAGGAAAATCGTTTACACCACTTGTTTTTTCAGGATCAATAAGCAAATCATTACACCTTGTTTTATAGGCCCAAACAAGAAAACCTTCAACCTCTCTTATTTTTCTAAGGAAACAAAACAAAGAAAAACTTAACCATTAGTTTTCTAAGGCTCACTAGCAAAACCCTTTTGTTTCTCAAGCCACAACAAGAAAACCTATCTGCCCAAGCAAATAACCTTGCTTGTTATAGAATCAATCCAAGATATAACATATTAAAGCTCACACCAACCCATAAATATGATAGAAAATACAAAAGCTCAAATGGGTTTGAAATGTAGAGATGAGAGAGAAAGTGAATAGCAAACTTAGCAAAGGTCTCTCTTAGTTTTCTTCTGATCTAGGATGCATATTTAAAGCCACTTGGTAGAAAATAGCTATTGGAAGCTTCAAAGTAGGCATTGTGAGAGAATAGAAAATTCTATCCAGTTTGACGTCACAACACTCTGCGTGCATAGTTCTTTGATCCAACTGAGTTCTACATGCATTGCTCGCAAGTTTACATGCTTTGTCTGAACTCCAGTGGTCACTGCTTTGTGTGAATTTGCATCTACGTGAGTTGCACAATTACTACGTGCGTAGCTTCCATTTTCTACGTGCATTGCCATTTCTTGTACGCGCTTTATTGGATACCATCTACGATCGCACCTTTGATTCTCCACGTCACCACATATGTCAAAGAATATTCAAATTCAAATCCCAATGAGTGTCATAACGACTATGTCAGATTTGTCCTCATCCTCATCTACATGTGTAGCTTCTGACTAACGTGCATACATATGCCTCCTTCAAAGTTCACACCTTTGCACACATTGAATGGTGAATCTACGTTCCTTTTTCTTGATTTGTGAGCCTTATCTGATCTTCAACATCTTAATTTGTAATCCTGACTACGTGCTTAGAACGAGCCTCCACATGTGTAGATGTGTATTAATTCCAAGACAGAATAGCTTTGATTCCCATCTACATGCGTTGGACTTGGTTCAATGTGCTTAGAGAAATTTTGGACCATTCTGCCTCGTGATACAACTCATCTACATGTGTTGAAAGTTATGCTATGCACTTAGTATGTAGATACCATTTATTCTATGTGCCTTGCTTCTAATCTGTGTGCATAGAGTCCAAACTTAAATACGCCAGTGAGCTCCATAATTATTTAGTGTGCATAGATCATGGTACCACGTGCTTAGATCGTGGTTCAATATGTATAGAAAACTTTGTTACATGCGTTGTTGCCACAAATCACCTGATCTGCATTTTTATTCTCTTTCATGGATGTTTTCTGCACATCATAATCAAAACTATATTCCGCTCATTCCATCGTGATGTCGATGATGAATTGGTGTTGGATCTTGGTGGTTGGATGCATTTTGAAGTGTTAAGGGTTGAAGAACCTTGAGGATGGTTTGAAATGAGTTCGGGAGTGAGAGATGTTAAGTATGGAAGCTGGAGGGATTAAGACGTCCTTTGGTATAAGCACAAGACGTACGTTATCTGAAAAATTAGCAAGATGATCAACGTATGTTAAATTGGATCATGATGTACGTTGTGTTCATGCACAACGTATGTTGACGTAGTGCAACGTACATTGTGTTTGAAACAGAAGCGACTGAATGTGGTTTCGACCCCGACAACGTACGTTGACCTTAGTCAAGACGTACGTTGCCTTTGTGTAGAACGCCTTAAAGGCACTCAACAACTTGACCCTTTGTCATTTCCTCTCTTCCTCTCTCTCATCTTTCTCACTCAACTCTCTCTCAAATCACTTCAAAACGCTCCCACGTTGCTCACCTGACATTCCTAATCTATTTTTAAGGTAAGAAAGATGTCTTTTCTTACGATTAACTTCTATTTTATGCATTTGATTTGTGGATCAAATTTTGGACGAGTTGAACTAGGGTTTCAATTCTGGGATGATTTGTGATGTTCTGATGTTAGAGGATGCTAGAATAGGTTAGATATGACTTAGAATAGCATGAAACAAGCCTTGAATCAATGGATTTGATAATTTTTAGTGGAGGTTAGGGTTTGGTCCGAAATGGGTGACATTTTTGGGTGATTTTGAGGTTGTTTGATGTAATTGTTGATAGATTTGTGTTTTAGAAGATGATTTGAGGTAATGTGGATGGTTTAGAACCTCGGATTTTAAGTGTTCGGTGTTTAGGGATGTTTTCATGTAGTTTTCTGTCACAAGGACCAACCTGATGTTTGCATGCTTATGGACTAGTTCTGATATTTTCCAAATTAGGGGGCAACTCTAGTTACCTAGGTCATTGCTAACTCGAGTTACCTAAGTCACTTACTCGAGTAAATTACTTTCCCAGAATTTATAAAACTCGACAAATCTTGATTTCACTGATAAAAATCACAATCAATCACCCACATACCTTCTGAACACAAACCTAAGATCCATTCCAACAAAACAACTCGAAATCACTCAAAATTGACCTAAACCAAATTGATCTAACCCATTTATGATCATCCCTAATTCTAGTGATTTAAGGCCAACTCTATGTTTTCTAAACTCCCAAAGGCACGATCTAGCAACCCCAAACATTCATTTCAATAGAGGCATCACGAAACTAACTCTATGAACATGCATTTAAAACCCTAACATGTACATCTTGCAAAAGGGTAAAGAATTGAAGAAATACAAGGGTTTAGAAGCTTAACCTTACCTTAGAGATGATGTTGAAGCAAAGAGAAACACTAGAGACAGATTATGGATGGATTGGAGTGTTTGAGAGTGAGAGAGTTGAGTAAGAACCAAATGAGTTGGGTACGGGGTATTTATAGACTTTATGCTCGATCGAGCTCTAACTCGAGTTATATACTTGATTACTTAAGTTATCCTTTCTCCAGATCGTTCTGGATTCATGGCTTACTCAAGTAATCCAACCATCACACAACTCGAGTTGTGACAATGGCAACTCGAGTTATCCAACCCTTACATAACTCGAGTTATCCTCTTTGCTAAGTCAAGTTAGCACTCCTCAAGCACCAAATGCAACAAATTAACACCCCAAACTTGAGATCAAGTCAGAGATCCATAAAAACCTTATTGGAAGAGTAAGATATTATATACTTCCTCCCTCAAAAGAAAATTTTTCTCGAATTTTGAAACAAATCAAATCATAGCTGGGATCAATCCTAAATCTCCAAAACAAGCTCAAATCATAATCAGCCAACTAACAATCAGCTATCCAACCCACGAGCCTATACACCAAAATAATACTGCAGAAACTGAAACTACACAGACATGTAGAGATGAAGATACTGAATGCAATGGTAGAAACAAATATGCAAAAATGGAAATGCTGAGACTGAAACAAAATGCACTGACCTACGAATCGGCATAATCAAACAAGTGTGGATATTTGTACCGTATCTCATCCTCGGCCTCCCAAGTGGCCTCCTCATTGGAATTGTGCCTCTAAATCACCTTCAATGAGGCAATCTCTTTGTTCCTGAGCCTTTTGACATGCCCATCAACAATGCTCAATGGAACCTCGTCATAAGATAAATCGGGCCTAACCTCGAAAGATTGTGGTGCCAGAACATGAGACGGATTAGAGAAATACTTCCTCAGAATGAAATGTGAAACACTGGATGGGCAGAAGAAAACTAAGGTGGCAGGGCCAACTCATACACCACGCTCCAACTCTGTCGATAATCTCAAATGGACCAATGTATCTTGGGCTCAACTTTCCTTCTTTCCAAATCTCATTACGCCCTTCATCGGCGATACTTTGAGAAATACATGGTCTCCAACCTCAAACTCCAAATGTTTACTCTTCATACCAACAATAGCGCACTCGTCAAACACTTCTTCAACTTCTGGAAACTGTCCTCACATTTATTGGACCAAACAAATTTAGCTCCCTTTTAAGTTAACCAAGTCATAGGAGCGGCAATCCAAGAAAAATTGTGGATAAACCTCCTATAATACCCAGCCAAACCAAGAAAGCTCCGAATCTCTGTAGTAATCTTAGGTCTTTCCTAATGAAGTATTGCCTCTACCTTCTTTGGATCAACCATAATGCCCTCTCTAGACACTACGTGTCCCAAGAATGTCACTTGTTCAAGCCAGAATTTGCAGTTTGAGAACTTAGCATAAAGATGATGTTCTTGTAGCGTCTGCAAGACTGACCTCAAGTGGTCCTTGTGCTCCTCCCGACTCCTCGAGTAGATCAGGATGTCGTCAATGAAGACAATGACGAACCGATCCAAATATGGCCTGAACACTCTGTTCATCAAATCCATAAATTCCACTGGTGTGTTGGTCAAACTAAACAACATTACTAAGAATTCATAATGGACATATCTAGTTCGAAACATCGTCATCGGAATATTCTCACCCCTAATCCTCAACTGAAGATATCCTAACCTCAAGTCAATCTTAGAAAACCATTATGCACTCTGCAACTGGTCAAACAGATCATAAATCCTCGGAAGTGGATATTGGCTCTTTACCTTTACTTTGTTAAGCTGATGGTAGTCAATACACATACGAAGACTCTTATCCTTATTTTTTACAAATAACACTCGAGCGCCCAAAGGTGAAACGCTCGGTCGAACAAATCCCTTGTCTAACAACTCCCTTAATTGAGTCTTTAACTCATTCAGCTCTGATGGCGCCATCTGATACGGTGGAATCGATATCGGATCGGTACCAGACTGTACCTCTATAGCGAGCTCAATCTCTCGCTCAGGCGAAAGTCCAGGTAATAATTCTCCCACATCTAATAAGAAGATGAGGTCAGCTACTAACTCGTGCCTACCAATGGTAATCACGCAACCCTAAACCCCAGATTCAGCCAACGTCTTTGCACCCAAAGGTGAAGAGACATCTACTAGCCTATCCAACTGATGCAATACTAGCCCTGCACGCTCAATAAAAGGTGGAGTGATAAATGAATGTGATGCACCAGTATCAAATAATACATATGTTGAAATATCAGATATAGAAAGCAAACCAGTAACTGCAGTATTGGAGGTTTAAGTCTCATAACAGATGAGATGGTGTACTCTGGCTTGCCTTCCTATAGCGGCACTACTCTGAGCTACCTGACCACGACCACCACCCTGACTAGCCTGATTGCGACTTCCCTGCCAACACCCGTACTAACTGCACCTGACCCTTCAGCTGAAGACTATCCAGCCTGAGCCTCGACACTCAAGCTCATAGGACACTCATCTATCGTGTGTCCTAGATGTCTGCAGTAAAAACAATATCAAACTACCTAGTTGCAAGTCCCGAGATGCCTTTTCCCATAATTACTACAAGGCAAATGCGAGCCCCCTGAGCTCTATCCTCTACTCTGTCCAGCTAGCAGAGCTATACTATGGCTCTGAGTGCTGTGACTGGGCCTCTGCCTTTTAAAAGAATGCCAATGCCTCTACTCTAATTGAGTACCTTAACCCGGCCCCGCTGACCTCCAAAAGCACCCTCTGTCTTTACTCTATTCGAATCCTCGGATGCCTCTTATCCATATACTCAATCCATCTGGCAGACTCAGTCATCTGCCTTGCGATGGTCAACCTAAAGTTGCCACCACTCTACCAATTATGGGTCTCAAACCATCTATAAACTTCCTAGCCAAGGCCTCATCTCCCTGGATCTGAGGAGGTGCATACCTACTCAAATCCTTAAAATTTTCCTCATACTTTGTCACTGACATGCCAACTCCCTGACAAAAATCAATGAACTCATTCGCCTTCTTGTCCTGGATACTCTAAGGAAGGATAGAATCAACGAGCTCCTCCTTAAATCTAGCCCAAATAAAATCTCGCTGGGCCTTCAGACTCCTCCACCATCTATCTGCACGACCACTTAAAAGGAACGTAGTGAGTTTGACTTTGCTAGCATCATCAGTAATGCCTTGAGCCTCAACGTGGTGCTCTACCTCCAGGAAGAAATCATAGGGATCCTCTCCTATCCCACGTGAAAATCTAGGTGGCTTCAGCTTCATAAATCGGTCTAGAATATCATCGTCTCTAGCCCATGGTGCAATAGGTGCATCCACCGGAGCAGTTGCTGCAAGCTCCTTGGCCTGAGGCTAAGGTGCTAGCGGCACCACCAGTGGAACTGCATACAAATGTCAAAATGATGATCCATTGCTACAGACAACAGACAGACAAAACATGCATACAAATGTCAAAATGTAAATGATTGCCATAATATCGAGACAAAGATCAAAAAAATATACGGATGCAAATCAGACTGACTCGATCAAAGATACTTATGCTCTATACCGACTCAAACTTTCAAAAACTAAGTCTCTGATACCACCTTTGGTATCAAAGTACACAACTGCCCCAAAGTTATGAAACCTAATTCTCTGATACCACATTTGTCACGAATCATTTTTGGACCATGGCCGGCGTGCAAGACAGACCGTCTATAGGAGCCTGAACCATCTCACACAAGCCTCAGAGATCAGATATTCTACCCAATTTATTCGATAAAAACGATAATAAAACATTTGCAAAATATAAAATATTGAAATTATAAGTATAAATATAATAATAAGTTATGCAAAACAAATCATAATATTAGAGACCCAGTAACCCAACATCATTCCGATGTAGAGCTTTAACAAAAAACAAAAGAGCTTGAACCAAGAGGGCACTCATTATCAATGTACGTCTCACTAGGTATAGAATGTCAAACGGTTGTCGAATGCCATAATGAGAACCTGTGAAATGAGATAAAGAGAATGGACAAGAAACAAAATAAAAGGGGTACGAATTCCTAGTGAGGAAACAACATTGCAGAGCGGCACCAACCCTCACAAAAACTATTTTTGAAAACATTTCAAAAACATTCACATGCACATATAAATGTATATACATATACAAACTAATACTGAAATATAGTTCAAAAACTCGTTTTGAAAACATCCGCATCCGAAGAAAACAACAGGCAGAAACATACATTATATACATATACATATACATATACATATACATATACATATATAAATATATATATATATATAGCTGAGGTGGATATGGGTCCTGAAACTGACTGATAAATAAAATTAGGGTGAACTCTGTCACCAAAGTGATACTGAGTACGTGTGCCTGGCTGGACATACGACTACCATAAACCCTAGTAACCGGGCCTTGAATGCGCATTGGTATACCAAAGGTTACGTTTACCCTACGTAGCACAGGTGGCCCATTCCAAAATATATAAATATAAAACATATATATAACTAGCACACATAGTGAGTAAAAATCATTTACAAAGAATATTTATATACCTTATATAAATATTCAAAATATGAGACTGAATAAATTTGTAGAAAATATTTATAAATCATATAAATATTATTTATCAAAAATAAAAAACTAAATATTAATAATCACATAATCCGGATTATTAATTAGCCAAGCCATTATTATTCCATTTTCAGAGTAATGGCGAACACAGTAAAAAAATATAATTAAGGAGACACAGTCTTTGTATCTGAAGCTGTCATTTCACTCACTTGGTATCTGAAGCTATGGATCCAATCAAGTACCACTAGCAGGTGGTTGATCCTGCTGATAGGCACATGAAGCTGAAATAGATACAAACATAACATATATGAAAACATAGTACTGGTACTGTGACGATACCGAATGCATGATATGCAAATGCGGATAAAAGCTCTCGTCCAACGATAGAAGATCTACTTCGGTCGAAGATCTAACACTGAAACCTCAAAAATCAGAATTTACATAAAATTATAGTTAGGTCCCTCAACCTTTGTGAAATTACTATCTAGTCCTCAAAGTTCTCAAAATTTACCTATAAGTCCTCCAAGAAGTCAAAATCTCCAAATTAGATCTTTAGATCTTAGAAATTGCAAAATATCAAAAATTACATATGTGGTCCCTCTAAACCATGGATAACTTGCGTAATAGAAAGGCCTTACTCGAGTTATCCAGACCCTTGATAACTCCAATTATAGGGAAGCCTGACTGGAGATACCTAGGTCATGGCTAACTCGAGTTACTCAAGTTCTTACTCGAGTAAATCACTTTTCCAGAATTCCTAAAAATCAACACATATTGATTTCACTAATAAAAATCGCAATCAATCACCCACATTGACTCTAATCAACCTCCTGAACACAAACCAGAGATCCATTCCACCAAAACAACTCGAAATCACTCAAAATCGACCCAAACCGAATTGATCTAACCCATTTATAATCATCCCTAATTCTGGTGATTTGAGGCCAACTCTAAGTGTTTCTAAACTCTCAAAGGCACGATCTACCAACCCCAAACATTCATTTCAATAGAGACATCATGATTCTAAATCTATGCACATGCATTTATAAAATGCACATCTTGCAAAAGGATAAAAAATTGAAGAAATGCAAGAGTTTAGAAGCTTAATCTTACCTTAGAGATGGTGTTAAAGCAAAGAGAAACACTGGAAACGGATTTTGGATGGATTGGAGTGTTTGACAATGAGAGAGTTGAGTAAGAACCAAATGAGTCGGGTAGGGGTTATTTATAGACTTTATGCTCGATTGAGCTCTAACTCGAGTTATCCTTTCTCCAGATCGTTCTGGGTTCATGGCTTACTCGAGTTATCCATATGCTTACTCGAGTAATCCAACCCTCACACAACTCGAGTTACAACAAAGCCAACTCCAGTTATCCAACCCTTACATAGCTCGAGTTATCCTCTTTGCTAAGTCAAGTTAGCACTCCTCAAACACCAAATGTAAGAAATTAACACCTGAAACTTGAGATCAAGTCAGAGATCCATTAAAACCTTATCGGAAGAGCGAGATATTGTACCCTTAGCAACAAGACATATGTTACACCTCTCCATTTTGCGTGTGTTTCTTTGGGCTTTAAATATCCTTTTACTATCAACATGTTTCATTCCCTATGGAAGTAGGACGAGATCCCTTACATCATTGTCCATTATCGACATGATTTCCTCATCATAGCATCTATCCACATTTGAGAGTTAGAACTTTGATTGGCTTGATGGAAGGCAACTGGATTGTCTTCCATTAGGTTAATGATTTCTTGATGTTCATATAAGAAATATAATTTAATCACCCGAAATTGCATTTCTCCTCTTCTAAGTGGACTTTATTAATGACATTGGTTCTTGAGTTCACAATTCTTGAATAACTTGTTGATGCTGATCAGGGAGATTTTCAACATTGTCTTTTGATCTTGGATTTTCTACTTAAAAAATGTTAGGTATAATATCTTGGTCATGATCAATAGAAACTGTAGGAAGTGAAATGAATTCCTTTTATGCATTGTCTCTAACCTTATCCCATTTAAACTCAAAAACCTAAAAGGACTAGGCATTTATCGTCTTGAAGGTTGTTCTGGTCTTAAGATCATAAAATTAAAGCCTTGTGATCTTTAAGAGCATCCGATTAAAAGCTATTAACTATTCTTGAGTTTGATTTCTTCTCATTAGGCCATTAATGCCTTGCCTCAACTCGACATCCCCAAACATGCAAGTGTTGTATGACATATTTCTTTGGCACTCCACAACTCATATGGGTTTGTCATTACTTTTGTTGGGACTTTATTATGGATAAAGAATGCAATTTTGAGTCCCTTTTCTTTAGTGCTTTTGGTAAAGAAGTATGGTTAGTCACATTTCTCACAATGTCCTTAAGTGTCTTGTTTTGTCTTGCAGCCATACTATTCGTGCTATGAATTTTTGACATAGTATGCTAAGGGACGATCTTATACTCCGCTAAAAATTTATATTCAGGTTTTTCATTATAGGAGGCAACCAAATCAAACAAAATAGGTTATTGTAACTTGACAAAGCTGTAACACCTTACGGTCCTATAACTATATTATTATCAGTGATTATTAGAATTTAGAAAAAATTATATAAAGGTGTACTCAGGTGGATCATTTAGTTACAAGTTCTTTTTTCCTTCTAAATATTCACAAAGAAGTGTTAATATAGATAATACTGAAGGACAAGTACAACTCTACATAACAAAGTGAAACATAGGTTCAAACAAGGACAAATGACTCTCTCAAAACTATATATACCATGATAACATGATGTAGAGGAGAGAGAGTGTGTGATCCAGTCGGATGACCTTTGCTCCATGTCTAAAGGTTAATAGCTTTATGCTTGATTAGCTCCTACAAAATCGAACAATGCTATAAACTTCGAAAAATAATAGCACTTTATATGAGTCATCACTTAGTGAGAGAAACCATCATTAATATTTCCACAACAAATAACACATGCATCTAAATATTAATTAATCATACAATGCAATTGTGATTATGAATGCAAATTTGATTTTTGTTTTGGAGTTTGGCCTGCACATGAAGAGCCTTAACTCGGGTTTGTACTGTGTTTTATGGAGATATAAAGTCTCAAAACTGTATTGTGGTGAGCACTTAGCAAACTTTGAATTGTAAAAGTCTGAAATCATGTACTATGTTTGTGGGAAATATATAGTCTTAAATCATGTGTTGTAACTTTAGTGAACTCAAGTATGTAAGTCAAGTTTGCCTTTTAAGTTGGTAATGCAAGTATCATATAACCAATTCAATATTGTGTAGCATAATCATCTAGGTGCATAAAGTGTTCCTTCAAAAATCACACTTTTAGTCATCTATGCGCCTTGATGCACCCTTCTACGTGTTTGAAATCTCAAACACTTAATTTGTCGGAACACTTGCTCGACTACGTGTGTTGATACCATATTATGTGCGTAGATCAAAGTCTGATGCTTACTATTCTTCTGTAACGTGCACAGTTGCCAGTCTTTATATGCTCAACATGCTTTGAGTGCTCTTTAAGTGCTTTTGTGGCCAAATATCAGCAGTTTTGCTACCTTTCACCTTTTTCATGGATATTTTGCATTCATCATCATGAAAACCGAACACAACATATTGTATGTATTGGTTGTTTAAATGGATCTTTGATAATGTGTAAAATTTTTGAGAATTCCACTGCATTTTCCCTACACGTTATCCAACAGTGGTATCATAGACACTTTGCAAAGAATCGATACAAGAAATTACAACAGTAAAAGAGTTTGGCTTCCTCAAGAATAAAGATGAGCCTTGTGTGTACTAGAAAGCTAGTGGGATCATAGTCATCTTCCTCGTGTTATACATCGATGACATCCTGCTTATTGGAAACGACATTCCAGCATTGCAGAGTGTGAAGCAATGGCTTGGAAAGTGTTTCTCAATGAAAGACTTAGGTGAAGCCGAAACTATACTGGGTATAAGGATCTGCAGGGATAGATCAAATCGACTCTTGGGACTAAGTCAAGAAAAGTACATAGATAAAGTACTAAAGAGATTCAGTATGGTTGACTCCAAGAAAGGGTTCATCCCTTTGCAACAAGGAGTGGTTCTCAGTAAAAACGATTGTCCATCCTCTAGAGAACAAAGGGAGTACATGAGTAGAATCCCATATACTTTAGCTATAGGATCTACCATGTACGCTATGTTGCGTACTAGGCTGGATGTTGCACATGCACTAAGTGTGACAAAACAGAACTTCGATAGGCGAGAGGTGTAAGCACCGCGAGGTGTGAAGCGATCTCGTACTAAACGAAACGAGTTTCACTTTCCATAACAAAAATGAAAGAAAGTCAACCTATTCCTGCAATTGCGGTTA